>QYAH01000495.1:0-24708 GCA_003988945.1 Chaetoscypha palmicola
TATAACTAGAAGCCTACTATAATAGACGAGTTAACCTCCCTAAAGGAGAATAGCACGTATATTATATACTATAGCGAGGGAACTAGAAAGAGATTAATTTTATTAAAGTAGGTACTCAAGTATAAATATAATACTAATAGTATAATAGCTCGATACAAGGCACGCCTAGTTACTCGAGGAGATTAATAATACTATAGAATCGATTATATAGACACATTCGCTTTAGTTATACGATATATAACCTTCCGAGTACTAATTATACACGCTACCGCTAATAACCTTGAAATTGACTAAATAGACATTAATACTGCTTTCCTTATACTATAACTCTAAGAGGAAGTGTATATGGCTATTCTAGAGTTCCTTCACCTTATAGAACCTTCGCTTAAAGATTAGTATAATCCTACGTATTTAAAGCTCTACAAATCTCTATATAGCCTTAAACAAGCGTCTAGAGCGTAGTTTATAGAAGTGAAGAGATTCTTTATATCTATCGGATTTAAGATCGCTATATCCGATCCTAACCTCTTTGTAAGGAATAGAGTATATATCCTTCTATTTGTTAATAATATACTAATTGTAGGGGAGAGGAGAGTTGTCGACGATATAAAGGCTCAAATTAGCTCGAAGTAGAAGTCTAAAGATCTCGGACCTGCTAAGTTATTTATAGGATTTAAGATTATATAGACTCGACAACACTATACGATTCGTATACACTAATAATTGTACGCTAGGAAACTCGTCGATAAGTTGAATATACGTAAGTCTAACCCTTGTATAACTCCTCTGCCTGTGGGCACTAAATTAGTACTAAAAGGCGATGATAAGGCCGATCTATAGATCGAGGATTCTAACCTCTACAGAGTTATCGTAGGTTCCCTTATCTATTTAGCTAATTGTATAAGATTTGATATAGCGTATACCGTATCCCAACTCGCTCGATTTATATAAAATCCCTCTCTATTCTACCTTTAAATAGCTTAACATGTTATACAATATATCAACTCTACACCTAAACGAGGAATCATATACGGAGGTGACAACACCACGCTCCGGAGCTACGATTACGCTATATATACAGATTCTACCTAGGGTATAGAACCAGATCGAAAAAGCGTCTAAGGGTAGATAGTAGTCAAGAATAGGGGAGCTATATCGTGGGTATTAAATCGACAAAAGTCCACTTCATAGTCGTCGATAGAAGTAGAGATAATTACTACTAACGAAGGAGCTAAAGAGAAGGCCTGGCTAGAGAAGTAATTAATTAATCTCTATAAGACTCTATTAACCCTAATATTATATTGTAATAACGAGGTAGTAGTATCGTTTAACGAGAACCTAGGCAAATTCTACGCCAAAGCGAAACACATCGAAATACGGTATATATACTGTCGAGACGATATGATTACGAATAAGAGATTACGAATAGAAGGAATATAAGGAATTAATCAACCTGCCGACTATCTAACAAAACAACTTAGTACGGAATATATAGAGCGCTTCCTCGGAATACTAGGAATGGCGTAAACACGTAGGAATAGTGTCAATACGTTACTAGAATTAATAGAATAGCGAGAGTACTCTTGTACCGTAATCCAATTATACAACTAATAAGAGCCTTATTAGTTACGCAATTAGGAGATTAATTGAACTCTATAGGAGACGTAGATTAATGTGTAATATCGTAATTAATAAGATCTAACTTAGATCTAATCAGTTATAACTAAGCACTACGGGAGTTAACGAGGCTTAATACCAAGGACTAGGAGGCATTATTGCCTAATTAGGAAATATAAGCAGGCTGTATGTGCGCATGGGGGAGTGTTAAAATAATGCTTACTAAGCCTGCATGACCGTACGCAGTGCAGAGACTTACACTCAAATCTGTACTGTAGATGCTTCTCTCTTCATCATCAATAAGATATCCATAAACACACACACTCAATTCTTAACACCGTCAGACCGGCAGGATTCCATCTAATTGTAAAGACAATCCATCCGTCTAGGTAACCTTCGCTCCCATGATGACGGTGCAACGTGTGAGCGTATTCTCGAATCGGGAAAGCACCGTCTAGTGGTATACGCTTACTCGTGGTCATTAAATGGAATCTATGTCTTGGTAGTCATCCACCATCCTTCACCCCACCAAGACAGCCTCATGATAGATCCTTTGCGACTTTCACACTCGCTGTGAGCCTCAATGCAGCGATTCAAGGGAAACTCCGGCTGATACTCTTAGTGTAGGCATACTGGCGGCTTCTGTACTCCACATTGCGGCTCATCATATCTGAAATGCAATCAGCTAGGCGTTGAGGTTGTGTATTTTATTTCTTGTATGTTTTAGTCCTCATGGCGCAACCTTAAACATCTTCGGTGTTGACAAAAGAACCGTAAACCCGCCACATGGCTACCTGTTGGGCCGGTCGGTACAGTGTATCGACAATCGAGGCTTGACTTGCTTGTAGACGATGAAGGATGCTGCTGATCACACGGTCGTTGTGTGGTCGAAGAAACGATGAAGGTTGTGACCGAATGTTCCTTCAATTTAGAAGGATCTAGCCAATGCTGAGGTGCAGTTAGCATCCGCCTCGGGTATCAGGTAGCCAAGCGAATCTGCGGGGGCGCAGGATGGCTCGAGCTCAAGTCTCCCTCCCGAGGTCGTCTCATCTAGAATCCTCCAGATCCTTCACCCTTCTTCAATACCAAATACTCTGTGAAGAACTCGCGACTTGGTTTCAATCGACATCTGATGCGACCGAGCCTCTTCCCGTGCCGATCATGTTAATTATGAAGCTGTCAAGAACAGCTTAAGTTTCTCTTTCCACCGAGTCACCCGAGATAGACAAGTTGCTTTATGAATGTTTCGTAGGCTATCTTGTCTCGTTATACGACACAGCAGATCGCGCCGCAACACTACAATAGGTGAGAAGTCGCCAACTTGGGATGGTAGTGTGAGTTATGATCGTCGTGTCAACAATCGTTTTATGAATTTGAGCGTTATACGTTTGTTTCTTGAGAGTCCAGATGGCGTCTGGGTGATTGAAATCGAGTTGATCGTTCGTCTTGATGCTTCGATCATGAAATTAAGCGTTTAAGCTTATAATCGCAACCTATCCTTAAACTTACTCCAGCTGCTTATCTTGCGAAATCAAGTTGCGTTCCTGTGAGATAGAACGCGAAGTGTAACCTGATACGTTAGCTTTGATGTTAGCTTCTACTGAAATTTCCTCTTCATAGCAATTTTGTACCGATGATGAGTCTGCTCATTCTTTTGTAGATCTCTCTCTCGCTAAACCAGCCTCTTCCCAACTCAGCCGCAGGGCGTTTCTTCAGGAATTCAATATCCAATGCGACGAGCAACAAAAAGCAGCAAGATCCCAAATCGAGTAACACAAGCGAATTCAGAAACGAATTAGTCGACATTCCAGGTTATTGCAAGCAATTCTACCGCTGAAGTGCTTTTGGGTTTGCTTCCAGTGTTCAGTCATATATATTGGAATAATGTACTATTATATCCACATCTTGAACACTCTCTTGCTAATATGAGATTCCATGGTACAAGGTGGGGTTTCCAGCTGTCGAGGATGCCAAACATCGCGGTTCAAATCAAGGCCGAAAACTTAAAGACATGCGMAACACAGGCTCAATAGATCGAAGACACTTGTCTCTCGCTGGCTAGTGCGATGAAAATAGGAGCTGAACTGACTCACTCCATTCCGAACGTCTAGCAACATACCTTGCGCGCCACCACCATCAACAAGATATCCTTTAACCATTAAATCATTATTATATCTCTAAATTTATATCTTCGAATCTGATTCCGACTCTGCGGGAACGGGTAAACGAGATCTTCTAAGTTCTGACTCCGTGAGGTTTGGTCCGCCAGGGACTCTTTCGCCTAGTTTGCCCATTGTCTCTAGGTTTCTGATCATATTTTCGTCGCCGATATGGAGGTCGTGCTATGCTCGTTAGTCTTCTTAAACACTAGATGCGATGGGAAACATAAAGTTTRCTTACCTCGAACTCAGGCTCCTCTCCATAGGCAACTCTAGCAGCGTCAACTAGCATTCTAGCAGTCATCCCCCATACCTTGTATCTCTCTAGTTCTATCTCTTTAGGATCTTCTTCCTCCGCCATACTAGCTTGTCCTCCCTCGCGGACTTTCGGCTTCGCGACTTTCTGATTTGTAATCGGTACGTGAAAAGTATGCATCCGCCTGATGCAAAAAGTCAGATCATATCTCTTACTGACTCTGAGTGATATGGAAGGAGTTCGGTGACGGAACAGGGCGCAATCAWTTTTGAATATCCTACTGGGAAGGGAATATCCGGAAAACCGGCACATACCATGGTCCCTCGTGCCATTCAATCCATTTGCCTTCATACCACTCCCCTGCTGCCTTTGCACCTTCGGGGGTTTCATCCGTCGGACTCAAGAAGTTATGGAAAGGTGCTGAGAAGACCGCAGCTACCTCCTTTGCGTCTAATCTAGGTATCATAGATTCTTCTACATTTGCTGCCGGGCTATCACTTGTATCATCGGAATGAAGGAAGGCTACGCAAGGTCGCACAGCGAGCGCAGTCATTGCTAACGAGAAAGGAAGTTCACACAGGTGTTCTATTCGGAACGGTTTTGGTAGGGACGCAGAGGAAAGTGGTAGTCCGATTTCTTCGTAGGCTTCACGGCGAGCTGTCTGCCATGTAGTTTCGGTAAGGGCATCTGACTTGCCTCCTGGGAAAGCCGCATGGCCTGTATCTTGTCAGACTCGGGATTTGAAAGATAGGTTGCGGTCGTAAGAAGAATCGAATATGTACCAGAGAAGTTTCTAAGAGTATTTGCGCGCATAGTAATTACCACTCGCAGTTCACCACGCCGGTCTGCAAAGAGGAGGATGAGGACAGCTGCACGCCGGCTCAAGGGTAGACGGTCCCATACTGCGAATGGAGGGGGCTTGTACGCTTTTAATCTTGCTATTGCGGCCTGTGATCGAGGTCAGAGTTGTACTCGCATATGCAGGAAGCTTGAATAATACCAAGGAGGCAGCAGTGAGAGGTGCCATACTGGTGGAATCGAAGTAATCGCCTTCTTTRATGCTGGCAATGAGGTCTGCTACCTCCTGCTCCTTGATTTTGATATCGACGTTAGCATTAGACTCAATAGCCTCGTGTTGCTGGGTATCAGCCATGCCTACTGGAAGTTGCACGGAAAGATGTCAATAGGTAGTGAAGATCCGAATATCCTCCGAGGCACCGGCTYTCGAAAGTGCCCGCCGACGTAATGCGGGGTGAGCACAGACCAAGTTTCCGAGTCGCTTGGTCCGAGCTTATCGCCCAGGGTTCTGACACCTCGAAGAGGCAGTCGAGGCAGTCGAGGCAGTCTAGTCTTTATTTGTACCAAGACCKACACTTCTTTGCTACTTCGTAATTTGTGTGCTCAGAAGCACACATGGACATCTTGCATGCGCCATGGCTTGCATATCCCGGATAGAGACATTGCCGCATYCCAAATCCCGTTACAAATCACGAGAAAAGCTGTCGATGAAAGCTGTCGATGGCGCAATTCAGCCATGAYTTTGCCTTTGTTGTTAAAGATAACGAATGAGATGAGATCGGCGGAAGTAGTGAAAAGTAACCTGCAAACCCTCCCAGTCACTATATAAGAAACGCTTATTGCTATCAAAGGTGATCTCCATCTTGTTTGTGATATTTCCAAAATTTTATTGTCAAACTCTCCAAGAAGTCTACAAGCACTACAAGCACTACAAGCACAATGGCTACTCCGATCCAGGAAAACCTTGTCAAGTCAAATGAAGCATACGCTTCGACTTTCACCAAGGGCGACCTAGCCCTCCCTCCAGCCAAGAAATATGCCGTTGGTAAGTTGTGRTATCTTGTGCCTCGTAGGACTCTGAATAACAGCTGCTCATTCAGTGACATGTATGGATGCCAGACTCGATCCAGCAGCAGCYTTTGGAATAGGTCTTGGAGATGCACACGTAAGAGATATCTCAATATTATGAGCCTCCAACGATGACTCTATTACGACCYCTAGAAAAGACRACGACTGATGTATCTTGACCRCAGGTTATCCGCAATGCTGGAGCGTCTGGTCCTGATGCTCTTCGCAATCTTGTGGTTTCTCAGCAACTACTCGGCACCAACGAGATTCTGCTTATCAAACATACCGGCTGTGGAATGTTGACGTTTCAAAACAAAGATGCCCTGGAGCTTGTACGACAGAACTTGGGAGAGGAAGGCGTCAAATCTGTAGCTGATGGTTTCGGGGGAGAGTTTCTCGCATTTGGAGACTTGGAAGGGAAAGTCAAAGAAGATRTTCAATGGTTGAAAGACAGCAAAGGGATTGCGGCAGGGACAGCCATCAGTGGATGGGTCTATGAAGTTGAAACTGGCAAGGTAAGAAGCGTGAAGTAGAAGTGAAAGGCAATTTGCATATGATAGGCGGTAAGAGATTCTTAGATAATAGATTTTCATTAGACTATATTCGAAGGCACTGTAGCTTYAAACTCAGACTCATGAGCTGTACATCTACTATATCTAGTTAGATATCTTAAGGACTACCTAGTAACTCGACTTAGTAGACGTAATGCAAATCTAATATACGATACGAGGGTAGACTTTACGGTATTTCCGTCTATAACAAGCTAGAATYCGACTCGCTCGGGACACATTCTAACCTATAGGAATAATCGTGGGCCTGTGTTCTGCGATTTTGCTCATGAATAGATGTAGTACCCAGATCTGAATGAAATATCAAATAAAAGGATGCGTATACTCGATTTGACCTTTTTCGTGGGGTTTAAGACTCTATTTGACGTCCCAGTCGTGAGGAAGGGTTTTGGTGGTTGACCCGCAAAACCCCACGGACTGTACCTCCCCCGCCATCCGAGAGCTGACCCCTGCTGAGACACGGGGTGGAGCTTGTTGACATCACCTGCAACACGAGAGCTTCGTACTTACTGTCCTACTACAACAACAACAACAACAACAACAACAACGTCCCACTTCCAAGCCTCACATCAAGCACATATCACAATCATGGGAGGAGACACATTCGAAGTGGCAAGGCTCAAGAGCTCATACCCCAAATTGTCAGCGCACCCAGTAGGACAATGGATTCCAAACATCTACAAGGACAGGATTGGCATGTTCACAGGTGGCGGACAGTATGAGACGAAGAATCTTCGAGCGTGAGTATTTCTTTCGAGTTCGCACAAGCTACGATTGTGCTAACGTGAATTGAAGCATGTTGACGGAGGGTTCCGCCTCTGGAGATCCTCATATCAAGCTCTCCGTCTGGGATGCTCCCGATCTCTCTCGACCAACATTTAAAGAAGCTACAAGTCATAAATTTAAATCGACTTCAGTGGGCGAATGGTTCGGCCCATCATGGTCTACACATTGGTTCAAGGTCCAAATTACAGTTCCACAGGAGTTGCGCAAGAAGGAGCTACTGGAGCTACACTGGGATGCCAACAACGAGGGAATGGTATGGACTGAGGATGGAAATCCCCTTCAAGGATTGACTGGAGGTGGAGAAAGAGTGGAATGGATCCTGCCCGAGAAGTTCAGAGATGGAAAGGAGCACACAATATACATCGAAATGGCGTGTAATGGAATGTTTGGTAACGCACCTGGTGGAGATTCGATTCAACCGCCGGACCCAAATAAATATTTCCAATTGAGTAAAGCAGTTATTGTCGCTGTCAATGTCGAAGCTCGTCATCTATACATCGATATGTGGGAAATTGGTGATGCTGCGAGAGAGTTTCCTACCGATTCCTGGGAGCAGCACAAGGCACTAACGACTGCCAACGCTGTGATCGACGCCTTTGAGCTGGGCAGTCAAGACTCAATTCTGAAAGGCAGAAAAATTGCCCAGGAATATTTGGGAAAGAATGCCAGCTCTGCCAAGGTTTACAAGTCTGAGACTGAGCCTCTCGTGTACGGCATTGGACATTGTCACATTGATACCTGCTGGCTTTGGCCTTGGGCAGAAACGAAAAGAAAGGTTGCCAGGTCTTGGTCGAATCAATGCGATTTGATGGATAGGTATCCCGAACACCGATTTACATGCTCGCAGGCGCAGCAGTACAAATGGCTCAAGCAATACTACCCATACGTCTTTGACCGAGTCAAGGAGAAGATCAAGAAGGGGACATTCCAACCGGTTGGTGGAAGCTGGGTAGAGCACGACACCAACATGCCGAGTGGAGAGTCTTTGGTTCGACAATTTCTGTACGGTCAACGATTCTTCGAGAGCAATTTTGGAGACCGATGCAGAACATTCTGGCTACCCGATACTTTTGGTTACTCTAGTCAATTACCACAGCTTTGTCGCTTGGCAGGGATGACAAGATTCTTCACCCAGAAATTGAGCTGGAACAATATCAATAAGTTCCCACACACCACATTCAATTGGGTTTCTCTCGACGGGAGCCAAGTCATCTGTCATATGGCTCCAGATAATACGTATACAGCAGAGGCAAATTTTGGCGATGTGAGGAGATCGGTCACACAGCACAAATCTATGGATCAAGACCATACTTCTCTTCTTGTTTTCGGAAAGGGCGACGGAGGTGGTGGTCCAACATGGGAACATTTGGAAAAGCTTCGACGCTGTCGTGGAATGGCTGATACCGTGGGTCTCTTACCTAGAGTTCACATGGGAGAAGGTGTCGAAGACTTTTTCGATCGACTTGAGAAAAAGGCATCCGATGGTCTTGATTTCGTGACTTGGTACGGCGAGTTGTATTTCGAACTACACCGAGGTACTTACACTACGCAAGCCAACAACAAGTGGAACAATAGAAAGTCGGAGATTATGCTACATGATATCGAACAATTATCTACATTCGCTAGCATCAAGTCTGGTTACAAGTACCCCAAAGAAGATATCGATGATATGTGGGAGGCTGTTCTACTCTGCCAATTCCATGATTGTCTTCCTGGAAGTTCGATCGAAATGTGCTACGACGATAGCGATGAAGTAAGTATTTCGGTTGGGTCTCTTCAAATTATGCTGACTGTACAATAGCTTTATGCTAAAGTGTTCAAGACTGGCGAAAAGATCTTGAAGGAGATTGGTGACATTCTAGGCGTTCAAGCGGTCAGTCCCAATTCGAAAGACAACTTAGTTGCGATGAACACTATGCCATGGCACCGAAGAGAAATTGTTCCTATTGGAAAGAATGGAGCAGGTGTTGCATGTGGAGAGGGCAATTTACTCAACATCAAAGCATTTAAGATCAACGAGGTACCCGAGGTAACAGTCGAGGAGGTCCGTGACGGTGTCTTTGTTCTTCAGAATGATCAGCTCAGAGTAGAAGTTGAAGGTGGATGTATCTGCTCGCTCTATGATCGCAAAGCCGAGCGGGAAATTGTCCCCAAGGGAGGAAAGGCAAATCAATTGGTTATCTTCGATGATAAGCCATTATACTGGCAAGCTTGGGACGTCGAGGTGTATCACTTGGACTCAAGAAAGGAACTCTCGCCAGGAAGCACCAAGATCATGAAAGCGGATGCTCATCAAGTCAGTGTCATGACGGAGACTAAGATTAGCGACAAGAGTTGGATCAAGACATATATTAGTCTGTCCGCAGCTTTCAAAGGCCAACAATCATATGTTGAGATGCACAGCGAGGTTGAATGGCAAGAGAGTATGAAATTCCTGAAAGTTGAATTTCCTGTAGATGTCAGGAATACAGAGGCTTCCTACGAGACGCAATTTGGTATCGTCAAAAGACCAACCCACTACAACACCACGTAAGTCACGCTCTTTAATCCATACTTTAAAGGAACATGCTGATAGAAACAGTTGGGACATGGCCAAGTTTGAGGTCTGCTGCCACAAATTTGCAGATCTCTCTGAACATGGGTATGGTGTATCTATTTTGAACGACAGCAAGTATGGCTTCGCTACATGTGGTAATCTAATGCGTCTATCACTCTTGCGAGCACCAAAAGCGCCAGACGCGCATGCGGATATGGGTCGGCACAACATACGATGGGCCATTCTACCTCACAGTGGAGATTTAGGATCTACTACCGTTCGAACAGCGTACAATTTCAACAATCCATTGAAGCTCGCCCAATCACCAGATGGACTAACCCCAGCTGCCTTCAGCAACCCCATCAAACTCACTGGCAATCCTTCACTCATCCTCGACACAATCAAGCGAGGAGAAGACGACGAGGATGTATCTAGGGGCGAACTCAAGAAGCGCAAGGGCAAGAGTGTGATTCTTAGAATTTACGACAGTCTAGGAGGAACGAGCAAGGGCACGATCGAGACGACCTTGGACGTCAAGAAAGTCTGGAAGACGAATATTCTGGAGGATGATGAAGACGAGGTGGAGATCTCGAAGGGGAAGGTGGATATCACACTGAGACCATTCGAGGTCGCTACTTTCAGATTGCAACTTTAAACCTGGGATGAGATGGGATAGGATGGGATCGTAGTATGACAAAGGAACGGTACAGTACAGAACATTATTARGGACGGTCGTCRTYGCATGATGGATACACAACACAGGATAGCACAACGCACAACACCTCGCGAACAAAAATGAAATTCATGATTATCAACGAAACAACAATTCTATTACCAAGCATTCAATCAAACCAATCCTACCGTTACTTATCGTGATTACCACTGCCGTCGGAGGGTTTCTCCCTCAAGGATTGCGCGGGTCCTGAGTGATGGGCTGTAAGGTATGTGTTCCTTCCTCGCATGCACACAATTGGGCATGCATGTATGGGGAGCTACGTTGCGAGCCGAGAGTAAGCGAAACGAAGGAAAGGAGATGGGAATGGTTGATATGTATTACTGATTGCTTTGCCTGGTTAACAATCTTTATGCGCTTTTGTTAGGTTTGTGATGTTTTTAAAAGGAATGGTTTGTTGATCGTGCTGTGCTGTATTGCCCTTTTTGCATTGGATTGGCATTTTTGGGATGGGATGGTTTGGGGCTTGTGTGTTTGGAGATGTGGTGAGGAGTAGAGGGAGGGTTAGTGATGAAGAGATTATGGTCTGTCTGCTTTATAGGAAGTAGTTTAGAGAAAATTGTCTTGGAAAAAAAAACAGGAAGAATTGATTGCTAGTAATCCACTGGGTTTTGACAATGCGTGCAAATCTTTACCTTCACTCCCTACGCCACCCCACGATCTCGGGCCATTTCAATCAAGCCAATTAGATCAATTAAGCACTTTTTCACCTATATCTTATACTTTTGCAGCGCATTCATTCAATGGTGCTGCATTGCACATCATTAAAGTCACGCGCGCTCGCATACCCAGATCTTTGAGATGAGATTGATCGCGCACGGGATTCGCATCCTCCCTTCGCGTCATCAGCAACCACTGCATTTCCCTCGCGATACTGTACTGTACCCGAAACAACAACCTCTTCCTTTCACTCTACTGCTATCTTTCCTTTTTCAAGTAGCTACTTGTTTTATCTTCGAAAGGAAGGATGCCTTATGTTATAGGCGCGCCTTTTGCAGGAACGAGCAAGACGTTGACGTCGGAGCTGAAAGACGACGATGATTACTACGTAACACGTCGGAGGCTGGGAGGATTTGTTACCCGATGTAAACCCGACGAACTGGGCCTAAGGTAGCAAGTAGACAGGAGGCAGATATCGACCAGCAACTTGATATTCCTCCGCGTGTGATAGTTCTCAGCTGGTCTTGCTTTGCTGTATCATAGGGCTATCACACTGCATGGAATCCTTCGGCTCTTCTCTACGGTACAGTACTTGACTAGTTACTCGATAGTTGTCAGTTTTATCGCGTTAGGTTGTGGATCTTGTACTACGTACGGAGGACGCGGTCAAAAGTAGTGATTCTACAGGCTATAGCCCTATAAGTGCCCTGTAACTACGCTGCCAGTAATTTATGGGTCATATTAACCTTATAGCCTATAGTTTCAGCGTATATACGCCACTGTGGCGTGGCATAGCGCTATCGCTTAGGCTCTCAGGGGGGCTATTTTGGGGTCTTTTAGCGGGGGGTAGCGGTGGGGGGTAGCGGTAGGGGGTAAATATATACTTCTACTGTAGATGAAGCTATTCCCACTTATTTTAGCTCAACTCTATATATCCACACGCACTTGAATTACTCTAATTACATATACAATTGTTAGGGTTATCAATAGCCTCAAAAGTGGTTAAAGAGATATTCAAATATCGGCATTACGTGGATCGCTTTAGAAGCGATATTCAGGCCCTAGAACTACCCTAGCACCGCCCCTAGCAGCCAAGAAGTAGGTCTACAGGGTGTTCTACCCTATCAGAGGCCTTGTTTCAGTGTAGTGCCCTGTAGAATCACTACTTTTGACCGCGTCCTCCGTACGCTGTTAAATTCCAATGCTGACAGCACTACGTACAGTAAATTAATTAACTAGATGTTATAATGAGATCCCGTAGGTCCGGTCCGAGGCTTCCGAGAACTACTTCTACTTTGAAGTATAACGCATAAGTTCATAACCTTACTTTGACACCATCCAAACTCCACCCTAGACGGTTCATCGCATTATCTTTCCTCTCTCATAAATCTAACGCCGACAATTACCCTCTTCAGCCTCTTAACCCCTTGTAGAAGTATCCTTACGGAGTTAAGTGCTTATGAGCCTCATCATTCATCTCCACTCTCACGCGAGGCACAGCACATACTTCGTAAAATTCACACAGCCTCCCCCACCACCACCCGTTTCACAACTTCAGCACAAGATAATTTCATCATCTCCTCGACGCGAAGGATTCACCCCCCAGATACTTCGAAGTACAATATTGAAACAAGCGAACCCCAAGCGCTCGCTTCACTCGCTCATTGGCCAACCACCTACGAGTTTCAACAGCGAAGGATTAGCTAAGCTAAGTCGGGCTAGGCCGGTAAGCAGCTTTGACTTCCGCGATTTAAAGTGAGATGGAGGTTCTCCATAATAGTAAGAACTACTGTCTTCGCACACAGGCACGAAATTTCTGTAAGGCGTGAAAACTGGAGTTGGACAAGGATTGGATTGGTAAGGAAGTTAAGGTTTGTGGGTTTTGTAACTTTTGTTTTGAGATTGTCTGTTTTTGTCTTGATCTTGCGCGCATGCGTGCCTGATATTTGGTTGTGACCTGYGAGTTGTGGATAGCTTCATGGGTTAAGGGGCTGAAAATAGAAGTACATCGGGAGATGAGATCACGGTGCTTGCCTGCCTGCCTACCTTGTTTATACAGTAGTGCTGTATGTGCGTTCGTGGATGGCTTGGTATAAGAAGGAGAAAGTGTCTCCATTGGTAGTTTTTGAGAGATAGAGCAAGTTGCTTGACTCTTAACAGTCTTTACTGTCTGTCCTCAGTCATAGTCAGATCCTTCTCTCCCGTTCAAGTGCCTTCTCTCACAAGCTCGCAATCATGTATCTCTCCCTCCTCCTCCCAGCAGCACTAGCCATGCTCCCCTCCCTCACAACCGCCAAATCAGTCTTCGCCCACATCGTAATGGGCAACACGGCCTCCCACGACATGGCAGCTTGGAGCAACGACATCTCYCTCGCCGCCGCCGCCGGAATCGACGCCTTCGTGCTGAACATGGGCTTCCCAGACACCAACATCCCACCACAAGTCGCCAACGCCTTCGCAGCAGCCGAAGCCGCAGGCTCAGGCTTCAAACTTTTCTTCGCGTTTGACTATCTCGGCGGCGGACAGCCATGGCCTGCTACCGGTGGAGATGACTTCTCAAGGAGCGTGGTGGGCATGATCAACCACTACCAATCCTCCGCCGCGTACTTCAAAGTCGACGGTAAACCCTTTGTCTCGACCTTCGAAGGACGCGATAACATCGATGACTACGCACCCGGCGGGGCAATTCGTTCACAAACTGGCGGKATCTATTTCGTGCCCAACTGGGACGGGTCAGGTGTTGATCGCGTCGTCGGCGCGCAAGCTAATCTCGAGGGTTTCTTTTCCTGGAATATGTGGCCCAACGGAGCGACTAATATGACGACTGCGAATGACTTCTTCTGGAAGAACGCTCTGCCGGGAAAGGCGTATATGATGGGTGTGAGTCCCTGGTTCTTCCACAGCGGTGCGGGGAGTTTRGCGCCGTGGGTTTGGAGGGGTGATGATTTGTGGGCGGATAGATGGGCGCAGACAATGGATGTTGAGCCGGAATTCGTACAGTACGTTCCCCTTCCTCCCAAAACTCATTTCTCTCGTCTTTATACACACATACTAACATTCATCAGAATCGTAACCTGGAACGACTACGGCGAAGCATCCTACATCGGCCCAGCACCCCACACCCAAGCCGAGATTCCTGCCAACTCGGCCCAATACGTGAACCCCAACCCTCACGAGTCCTGGCGCGATTTCCTTCCCTTCTACATCGCGCGCTACAAAGGCAGTTCTATCCCTCTCCCCCGCGACCAGCTGCAATACTGGTACCGCACCTCTCCCGCGGCCGGCAACGCATGTGGCGTAACAGGTAACTCGGCATCACAAGGCCAAGAAACCCTCGACCCAGCCGCCGTACTCGAGGATGGGATTTTCGTGAGCGCGATCTTGGTCGAGGATAGCGACGTCACGGTTACATTCGGCGGGGATACGATGGTATTTCAGGGGAAGAGTAGCGCTGGGGGATTTGTGAATCATTGGAGTTTGCCGTTCAATGGCAGGACTGGAGTGCCGACGTTTGAGGTTGTGAGGAGTGGGGTTAAGGGCATMGGGAAGGAGATTACGGCGCAGACGACGTTGGAGAGTGGGTGTGTTGATTTTAATGCTTGGGTTGGGAGTGCGTGACTTGCAGGGGAAGGGGAGGGGGGTGTTGAGCCTCCTGTGGTTACTTCATCTTCTATAGTGACTAGTTCCTCTCCCACGGAAACTCCATCAGCAACGGAAACTTCAGCAGCAACAGAAACTTCATCAGCAACGGAAACTTCATCAGCAACGGAAACTTCATCAGCAACGGAAACTCCATCTTCAACGTTAGCTCCATCATCAACGGAAGCTCCATCATCAACGGAAGCTCCATCTTCAACGTTAGCTCCATCATCAACGGAAACTCTATCTCTAACAAATACTGTATCAGGAACGGAAACTTCATCAGCAACGGAAACTCCATCTTCAACGGAAACTTCATCTTCAACGGAAGCTCCATCTTCAACGCAATCTCCATCTTCAACGCAATCTCCATCATCAACACAATCTCCATCATCAACACAATCTCCATCTTCGACAGAATCTTCATCTTCAACGGAAACTCCATCATCAACGGAAGCTCCATCATCAACGGAAGCTCCATCAGCAACGGAAATTCCATCATCAACGTATACTCCATCTCCAACAAATCCTCCATCTCCAGTGCCAACCGGTGGGAATCCTACAGTACCAGAGAATTCTACACCGCCAGAAGATGGTCCCGTACCACCAACAACAATTCCAAGTACAGATGATGAGTGCATTACAGAAGCTCGCTTAATAAGGAGAACAAGCTTGGTTTGAAGCATTCATGTATATACTTTATCTTCGAAATACATATATGTATATATATATATATATATACTATAACCATCCTCAGCCAAATCCTTCTAACTATCTATACCCTCCCGCACTTCACAAATCTAGTAAGCAATATTCACAATCTCCCTCTCAACTTACATACCACAACAACCAGTTCAATCCCAACAACCACGTCGCTCTCCTGCCCTCCTTGCTATCTTCCCATACTTGCAAAGCCCATATCACATCCCTCCCAGATTTCCTTAGCGGCAAGCGAGAGCTTCACCTTCATGAGATTTTGTTGCACATCGCACCCCCCGAACTCGACAACTTCCCAGCCTCGTCTAGCCTCGCGATTTCCGTCGAGTGAGAAAATTTGGCGAGGCTACCACGCTAGTGACGTGGTAGATAGCCTCGGCTGCATGGTTATATGAAGGTTCAGAGCGTGAGTTAGGATGCTGCAATTCCGCGGTCTTTACATGCGGAGGTGTATGGGTAGGATGATTATGCAAGGCTGCATGAGATGGAAGTCTGGAGAGGGGAGTAGGTGGAAGATACCTGATGGATTCTTTGGGATAAAACATTGAGTGCTATGGAAGGTTTATTGTACAATATCTCTTTCCTCTCGCTTAACTTCACTTCGCTCGCTCACCCACCCACCACATCTCAAAGCCACTCCGCCCTCCCCTCCCTCACTGCCGAAGCAGGCGAACTATCCACGCCCACCCTCCCATCGCCCCTTCCTAACGCAGTACTCATCATAACTTCCCCCCTCTCCCTCGGCGGAACCGGCACCTTGGCCGGCAAAATATACGGCAGTCCACCCACCCTCTCACTCCCATCCCACACGCCCTCCCCAACCACCTTCACCAACCACCTTCACGCCTCTTCTCAGGATCTCCCGTCGTCGCTCCTCCCTCTCGTCGCTCCTCCGTTGGCGCTCCGCCGCCCGGCGTTCCTCTTTACTTTTCCACCCCGTGAGGTCCCGGAACTGGCTTTCCAGTCGCGAGGCAGCGTGGTCTTTGGTGGGAGTGGCAGACGCAGGAGGGGATGCTTCGTACGGCACGCCGATCGTCGCGGTCACGGGTGTGGTGGCTGGGAAGGGAGTATCGGGCCCGCGATGTGAACGTTGTTGATTCGTGATGATGGAATTCTTGCGCCCGTTCTCGGCCTTGGCGCTATGGCCGCGGAACGTGTTGAATGCCGTGGTCACGGTGTTGATGGCGCCGCCGACGGAAGAAGTAGGTGTCGATGTCGATGTCGGTGTGATATTGGGACTTTCGGGTACCTCTTCGATACCGAAGACTTTGGGATGGGGACTTCGGAGGGGGTGTTTGACGTTCCAGCCGAATCTTTTGTTCTTGGATGTCTTAGGGGTSACGAGAGCTGAGTGTTTATCGCTCTCTTCSGATTCGGGAATGGGACTGGGCGTGGAGATCATTTGCGGTTGGGACGTTGGATGGAAATCGGGCCAGGGCGTGATGGGCGTGTTGGGGGTTGGAGTAGTTGGACTTAAGAGGAATGTCTGGGTGTTTTTTGAGCTAGAGGGACTTGCTATCTCATCTACGCCACCTAGGAAACTGTTTCTTGCTTCTTCTATCAAGGCGGACGCTCGCTTGGGGATGGAGGGACTCCAATGGACTTTTGATCGCCTGGTCGTTGGTTTATTCGGTAGTTTGGTGCGGATTGTGAGAGGTTTGTGTTGCTTTGAAGGATTAGGTGATGGAGTTGAGTCGGGCATTCTGAGAGCGGCGAAAGGATTGGTTAAAGCCTCATGATCCAGGGTAGATATGTTCAGCATGTCATGAATGGATGTCTCTTCCGAGAGGAAACGTGGGGGATGGGGAGGTCGATGGAGGCGAAAAGGTTGAGGTGCTTGTATGCCACTTTTATCATTGAGTAGAGGATCTGAAGAAAGCATCTCTTCTAAATTTTCGGTTTCGATCAGTGTAGGTTGTGTTGTTGGAATTGGAAGCGTCTCGTGAACACTTCGGCGATTGGGAGTCGCTCGAGTGGTATCGAGTACCGCGCTTCGTCGATGTTCTGTGAGCCAACTTCCACGAGTCCCAGCAGATAGCGGACTTGAATGACTTGGACTATACTCGCTTGTGCTTGAACAGTCCGAAAACGCGGAACTTGCGGGACCTAGATGTACTTGATGGGAAGTCGGTGACAACGTGTGGTCTGTCGAAGGAGACATTCCCATCAATTGTTGTATCTTCCCCACTGACTTTGCGGCCTGGTGTTGTGATTTAGGTATAGGAACGGGTTCGACTGGACGACCGTTAGGCACGTCTTTTGATTTATGTGCGGACATGGCTTCGACTGGACGACCAGGAGGCACGTCGTCATGTTGATATTGCTTTGGGAGTGATTTGTCTTTTATGGGAGAAACTCCCATCAATTGTTGGACCTTCCCTAATGACCTGGAGAGTGGCTGTTCAGGCACTCCCATTTGTGGCCACGATTTCATGCTTTCCAACGATGGCCTTGTTGATGCAGGTGTAGCTTCGTCGTAAAGTCGTGAGGTGGGAGAGGTGCCGCAGACCGCTGATAGAGGAAGAATATCGTAGATGTGCGACGTGAGACTACCGGTTCTGGACTCGCGTTTCTTGACTTGATATCTCGAAKTGTCATATTGTGCTAGGTCGAATTCAAAGGGTCGGAATAATCTCGCCGTCTCTTCCCCGACCAAGAAAACTGGAAATTGTGCTCTTGGAGGAATAGAAATCTCTTCCAACTTCTTCCTTTCAACTGAAGAAGCAGAGTGGCTTCGATGCTTAACATATGGCAGTTTCAAGCTTTGAGGTGACATGACGATGGACTGGAAAAAGAACCCCACCAAAGGAAGATGACGGAGAGAACAATTGCGACATATTGGAAATGTGAGGCGTGAGACTCGAGTAGCTTTTCATGTTTCAAGAACAAAGAAAGAAAATAATCAGGTGGCGGATTGGATGGTGAGTGCGGATTCGGCTTAATGTTAACAAAGGGACAGTTTGATGGGAATTTAGGCAAACGAGTGCAAAAGCCTTCCAAAAGAAATTTCATCCCGATCGATAAACGTTGCGTGAAAATACGAATGAGTGAAAAACATAAAAACATTGGTGAAATCTCATATTTCCTCAATTTGAGGGAACTCATTAGTTCATCTCCAGAGATAAGATGAAGCAAGTAACACTCGAGGACAAAGGATGTTGTCCGGAATACTAGCATTCGTGACCACCTCGACTTCGAGTGTCAGAAAAACAGCTCATAAGTGGAGTCTGCATCATGAGTAGCGTAGCCACATAGTCGTTCTCATGAAAGAATTGTGCGTGTCTTTAATAAGAAAAGGAAAAAAGTGATTCAAGCGGGAGTGGAAAACGCTACCGGAGATAAGGGAGCTTTGACCCGCAGGACCCTGCTGATAAATTTGGAGGGGTCATTCATTGTGATTCAGAGCTGGAGGGGCAAACCATATATACAGCTCTAATCCAAGTAATCGCCTTTTCACTTCATCACAACCCAAACAACAATACAGTATGCTAGGATCTCCATTAAATGTGCCAAAATGGTAAGCCGATACTGCGGAATAAAACCACCGGAATATCAAGCTGATGTGCAGTAGGCTAGAAGAGAACTCCCACCTTCTCAAGCCACCGGTCAATAATTATTGCGTATATAACGATAAAGAYGGCGCTACCGTGATGGWATGTTYCAAGGTCCTATATCAGATGCAAACACTAATGCGCTCCACAGATAGTAGGCGGRCCAAACGCCCGAACAGACTACCACATCAACGAAACRCCGGAATACTTCTACCAATACAAAGGCGCGATGATGCTCAAAGTAGTCGAAGACCACTTGACCTCCAACCCGAACTTCCGTGATATCATAATCAGAGAAGGCGATATGTTCCTGCTACCTCCTAATACGCCGCATAATCCGGTGCGGTTTGCGAATACGGTTGGGATTGTACTTGAACAGCCGAGGCCGGAGGGAAGTCTGGATAGGTTGAGGTGGTATTGTAAAAGTTGTGGAGAGGTGGTTGACGAAGCTGCTTTCCATTGTACGGATTTGGGAAGTCAGATTAAGACGGCTGTAAATGAATTTAAGGATAGTGAGGAGAGGAGGAAGTGTGGGAAGTGTGGCGTGATGGCTGACAGTGCGCCTATGCCTGGGGAGATCAAAGATCCAAACCTAGAATGATTGAAGATTGGTAGCGTTGTACAGGAATCAAGCGCGTGCGTTGGAAACAATAGATGTATAATTCGAGATTTTTAGCATAGGTGGGGGGTGCATCGTGAGCATTTCTACTCTGGTGTTCGGGAATGGGTATCCAATTGTATTATATGCAGTTTGCAAACTTTTACGTCTCCTTGAATTCATATGTGCTCGTCGATTCTTGTACCTCCACCTCGATCTTAGATTCTGGAAGTTCCTTGCCATTGACCTTCAAGCCGGCTCTCATGACATCGCCTGGCACAACTGGTCCAACGCCTTTCGGAGTGCCAGTGATGACAATATCTCCCTTTTCTAGCGTCATAACCTTTGAGATATCACTCAATATTCTAGGAATTCGGAAAAGCATCAATTCGGTGGAATCGGATTGTTGGACCTCGTTGTTCACKGTGAGATATAGCTCGACGTTGTGCGGATCGGGAATTGAGGATTTAGGAATGATCTCGCTGACGGGGAGGAATGTGTCAAAGCCCTTCGCAATATCCCACGGCAGACCCTTCTTCTTTGCTTCGTTTTGGGCATTTCTGGCAGTCATATCGATGCTGAGAGCATAGCCTGGTCTTTGATCAGCATTTCGTAACATTTCGTTGTTAAATATTACGCACTCTCGATTGCGTCAAGGGCACCCTTCTCGTCAGAAGCCTCAAGGTTCTTCACTTGCTTTCCCATAATCAACGCCAATTCGATCTCATAATGTAAATCGACCCCTTTCGGTCTGATGACTGGTCCCTCTCCAGGCGCAAGAATCGAGGAAGCAGGCTTCAAGAAGAAGAAGGGCTGCTTGGGCCTTTGGTTGTTCAATTCCTTAACGTGGTCTCTGCAATTGGTACCGCATTAGCTCTGCGAAATTGTTGTTGAYATTGGTAGTTAGCAGAGTCATCCAGGACTCACGCATAGTTTCTGCCAATGCAGACGACCTTTGAAGCTTTCTTTAACGAAGCCATTGAAGCAATTCCACGACGGAAGACGAGAGACATGATGCCAGCAATCAAGAGGGGGTAGCCGGGCTGTATGTATATAGCCAGAAGCCTCGTGGGAAGCACCGCAAGGTGGACAAGAGTGGAGCGCAGACTCCTACATGCGGAGATAAATATTCTTCCGAGCGTGTCATCGGCCGTCATCGGCACCGTTCCGGCAAACGAGCGTTATCAAGCACGTTTGTCGATGTTCAGCCACATGTGGCTAAGGAAGGCTGAGATTAGTCAGCAGCCAAGTGGAGCGGCAAACTTCCGCATCGCTAGCGTCATCACAAGCGTAGCGCAAAGGCGGTACTCCGTAATCTAGATCTTGTCACAACCCCAATTTCAGAAATTTTGGCTTCTCACGAGACGCAGTCCTGACCTAAACACGTACTACCGCGTTCGATAGCGCAGGACCCAGGAGTCAAAACACCACCAGACCAGACCTCACCTACATATCATATACTTCGAATTAGAACTGCCTCTCCCAGTCGCTCGCTCCCCTATCGTTTCGGGAATCCCTTCTCCTCCTAGGATTCTCCGCAATCTTGCAAAATCAACGGCGACAAACCACCTTGGAAGCTAAACATCTGCGTCTGCCAGAATTGCATTGTCCCAGCTCCATCCCTCCGAGCGATCACATATTCTCTCTCCCATCCATCCTTCACCCACGATCCAGCAAAGATGGAGGCTCTTCAAATGGCTCAAGTCCTCGCGGATCTCTCCAGTCTTCAGAACACAGTTCGTCGACCCCCCTTGACTTCTTCTCAATCCTATCCCTCTATCACCACTACCTCTTCCCCTCCTACCACCTCCGCTCCCCCAAACACACCTGCCACATTCAAATCTCACTCTCCCGCTCCTCAGGATGCCGCCGCAGCTTCGGCATTGCTCAACGTCAACAAGAACATGACCGACAAACACATCCGTAGCAAGTCTAGAGGCTCCGTCCTTCCAGAGCCAGCACAATTCGATAAATTCGGTCGCCGGAGGCTCACCACCAAGACCCCAAGTTACAACAATGGCACAAGAAGCCCAATTCCAGCTTTGCAGAGAATGGGATCGAGCTTCTCCGCTACAAACAGTGGTGCAGCAACGCCCATTGGCGCTGGAGAGACTGTACGTTTCCTTATTGAATAATTCCATTCCTGTGTTACATGAACAACGGCTAACGAGGATCCTCGCACAGAAAGATGAGGACATGAACCGCGCAAGAAGACTTTTGGAGCTCTACGAGATGCGCGGCAAATTCAAGGAGATGGGCGACACTGGACTTGCACGGGCTAAAGAGAGAGTCGACCAAGTCACCACGGATTACAATCAAAAGGGCAACTCCGATCGCAGCAGGCCTCAATCTTAACCGACATTCAACGTCGAATGTTGGCAGTTGTACAGATATGACTTAACGAAAGGCTTTGGAACGAAAATATGGTTTTGCAATTGGCGTATGCGGGTAATGGTAATTAATGGTAATGGGTGGGCAAGGGTTAACTTCCTTTAATGGGTGGCCTTGATCAAACACTGGCGCTGGGATCGGGGCATCGTGGGCGTTTTAAACACGGTTATACCCTTTGGCTCACAGGTTTTCGGCGACAACACTCATTGATTGTAATAAAAGTTTCACGTTTCTGACCGCATTATAGGTGACCATTGATTCATAACGGGAGACAAGTGAGCACTTGTAGGATGTAAGAATTCTGCGGACTAATGTTTACATTCTTCGATCGACGCGATACTCAGATACCATTCAATTGCCATTGCAACCTAATCGCCCATTCTGGACTTTCAATTTGTTGCCACGCTATGTCGTCCAACTCTCTCTGGGCATTCACAGACCATTGGGCGTCTTGCAAGCGTCGAGTCAAGCGATCGCAAAACTGTCTTTGCTATACAGGTGTTGGAACAGGAGCCTCCGGATGTGCGAACCCTGCAATATTGGGAACCTCAAACGGAGCTCCAGAAGCTGCTAACTCTAAGAGGTCGTGACATGGCTGAGCTAACTGTCTGCCTACAACCACTTTCAAGATTGGCTTTTTAAGTATAACTTTTCTGGCTTTTCGAATGCCTTTGCTGCCTTTTCTCGCTACCCGCTGCCTTCTAGACTTTATTGGATCACTGTCGCCGCCGCGGGTCGCTGGTGTGGATCTCATTCCCGTTGCGTCGACTGGAATACCCAATGCAATCGGCGCAGTAGGAAGGGGTGGGATGCCTCCAGCTTCCGGTCGCTCTGGTATTTCTGTTCCTGGACGTCCAAGTCCGACCATCGGGGCTTCTATATCGTCATCCGCTTCACACTCAGAAAAGCATATGTCTGGGCTATCCAAATTGTCAGGAGGCCCATTTTCATCCTCAGATTCACTGTCTTCGGGACCAGTTGCTGCAGGTCCATCAAAACTGCTGTGTTCGCTCTTACGAGTGAGCTCGCGCCTGGGAGACTGAGGAGCAGTCACCACCGTGGGTGTCTTTGGTGATTGTGGTCGCGATATATGTCCCACGCCGAGCGAATCATAGCAAGGATCCGAGAAATTCGATCGTCGTCCCAGGACTGTACGTTTTCCCAATTCGTATCCCGATATGCTATCTTTCGGAGACGATACTTCGATTCGCGGCGGCTCGATGATCCAGGGTGGCTCGACGAACTCGCTACTCCCTCGAATGGCCCGAGTTCCGACAGCGTGAAATGGTTTCTTCATAGGCATCGGGGCTGCTTCTTTACCTCCAATGGGAGAATCTGGATCTGGTTGTATGAGCGGGAGTACAGATGTGTTGAATGATTCTCTGCTGAGGTAGCCGAATTGAGCAAACTCCAACTCTGTCATAGGGATGGGGAGATCATCGACCACTTCCAAGTCATCCGCAGATGCGTCAACGGCTGCGGAGAGAGGCGATGGTGGGAGCTCAATCCACTCGGGCATAGTAGTCTGAGGGGCTTGCTCGTTGAGTGCAGTAGGTGAGTCCATAAGATTCTCCTCTTCAACCCTTGCGAGACCATCCTCTAGTTCGACGAGGGAAGAGATGATATAGGCTGCCGATTGAATCAGCACTTTCGGCTCTGGTTGTGCTACAGCATCCTCCGTCAATGGCAGAAAGGCTTGATCGTCCTCAGAAGTCCTTCGTGGTGGTGTGACTGTTTCAATCTGGCCAGTGATACTCTCCACTGAAGCTGCTTTCGAGATGGAAGTCTTGGATTTAGTGACAGACGAGGTCGCCGCTACGACTGGCTTGCGATGAGGCCAATTGATCAACCCCATCGTGCCTGTATCTGGTATAACGTAAGAATAAAAGATAGACTAACGAGTGACTGGTATATCGAGGACAAAAGAATGTGGGGTTGGACATGTAAGGGGAAAGGTCCCAATGCAGCAGAATATAATGGTTTCGTTGAGCAAACTCGCGCTTTCCATGTGCTTTCATTCAATAGGATGTACTTGATGCTTAATCGCTCTTGCCAGAGGAATGTGGTCGGATAGACCAAGGGAACATATTTACTTACGTACGTGATGGTTAAGCATTATATAACTAGCTCATTTAGCTTTCAACATGGCGAATTCAACTGAATACAACGAAGAAGGTATCTGACCACAAGTTCTACTTTGAGTTACGCTGAGGCGATATACCTTCATCAATGAGTCAGATACCAAACAGCTAGATGGCGCCTCATGTACTGTACATGTGCACAATGAAAATATGCACACTCATTAATTGGATGCCCTATCTGGGGAATAGAAATTGACTCCCGAGATCGTGCCATTCACTATTCGCATGTTGAAGGAGTTCGGAACCGGAAGCGACGACGGCTCGGAAGGCTCCCCGAGAAGCTCGGCAGTACTCCGGCCCACACACGTCCTTTATATTTTAAAATAGCAAAATAGTTTCTAATTCCACCGAAAGGTGGTCGACCACTTCGGTGGTCATGAATTCGCACTGCTACTCAACCCACAACGGGGTTGTTTAGACGTTGGCCCGGCTTTGAAGGCACTACTAGGTAGAGTCCAGTGCGGGAGTGCTCGAGGCCCCAGACACGAT
>QYAH01000496.1:0-15419 GCA_003988945.1 Chaetoscypha palmicola
GATTATACTTAGTAAGTATAATTTAGGGGTATTTCTCGCTTATTTCTATTATATGACTAAGAAGTTAAGCGAGGATAACCCCTATATCTACTCTAAAGTATACTATATACTATATATCTATTTATAGTATATTAATTAATTAATCATTGATTAATTTGATTAATCGATTTAATTAATCAAATCTAATCAAGGAAAGTCATTAATCAAATCTAATCTAATCTAATCATGATTAATTTAATTAACGTGATTAATCTGATTAATATGTGAACACACTGGTAAGAGATCAACGTACAACAAATATTAAAGGATAGGAACTTGGGCTCGAGGTCGACTAAGGCGACTTCAACCGTGTGAGTCTGTCATTACGGATGCTATCGCTGATACTCTAAAGGAAACATTCGCGATTTCTTCCTACTTACATTCTTGATCCTAGTAATATCCGTATCGCTAGATCCCGTAAAGGTTTCTTTCGTTATATACTTGGGTGACTTCCACGATGACTTCAATCACCGAAGAGACCTAGTTTGTTTCGGGACGGAGACCACAGGACCGAATGCTTAGGAAGGGGAGCAGGTTCAACTAACATGCTTTCTAGGGACAGGCTCTAGAGGTCGCGTTCAAGACAATCATCGTTTCAGCGTTCTTCTCGGCCATAGTCCAAGTCCAGGTGGCATTCTTGCCATCAACATACTTTTCCCATGTTCTAATAGCGGCTATTCCCGACCACACCCGATGAAGTCATCCGCCTTCTCCCCAGGCTGGGAGAAACTCTCTGTGAGATAAAGACGTAAATAGTCAATAGTCGTTTCGTCTCTGTTCCACGTCCACGGAACTCGTGGAAGAGACAGTCGTGTACCAAGCTCTCCTTCTTCCCTATACCAAACTAAGAGATGAAAGTCAGACCACCTCACCTACGACTAAGTGGATGTTCAGGTCTTCGATCATTGTTACTCTGACTTGCCAATAATGTCCTGCTCTCATCCAGTCTAAGATCAAAGCAATGACCCGTAACATGGATGAAATGATAGTTTGGAACAGTAACGACTATACTACGGGCCCGATCATTTATTACGTATTTTTTTCTATTACTACCGTCGTAGGGTTGTCAGAGCTCACTCTATTGTCTCGTCCATAGTCATTATTATTTCGGCATTCAGACTACGTTCAGCGACACTAGTGCCAACTATCAATCTGCTGTGACATCGCTCTATAATAAGGGACTGGGTGTATTCTGCTCGCTATTCTCTCCAATTCGTTGTTGTTGGTGAGAGTCGGTCTAGTAGTGGATCTGGATGTCGACCCTCCGGCGACACGCTTGTGTGATAGTGTTACTGAATGTAACCATGTAGATGACCGACCACTACTTCTCCATAGTAATTTTAGAGGGATATATCGAGAATAAACGTGTATTATTACCTGAGCCAACGGCTGACAATAAAATAGTTAGCAATTAGAAAGTGCGGTTTTCACGCCTCTCTTTCCCGGAAGCTAGACGTGTTACACCCGTATTAGCGATAGATGTCCTCGTCAATCCGGGATGGAGCTTTCGTATTGTGTGCTGTAATTTGAAAGAGGTGGACAGGAGGAAGCCGAATTCAATAGGACTAAGCAGGTCACGGTCCTGCGGATTCTGTTTACTCTCGAGCTGACATCTCCCCGGTCTTTCGGAACAGAGGCCGTATATTCTGTTTACTCGATTTTCTTCTATCCCTTTCTCCTTCTCTTCTCTTTCTCTTCCTACTATCTTCTACTCCCTTTACATCAACG
Organism: Chaetoscypha palmicola; assembly: GCA_003988945.1. Taxonomy (NCBI): domain Eukaryota; kingdom Fungi; phylum Ascomycota; class Leotiomycetes; order Helotiales; family Helotiaceae; genus Chaetoscypha; species Chaetoscypha palmicola. The sequence goes on from QYAH01000496.1 coordinate 1,768, forward strand.
CGTTAGCGTTCCCCTCGCGAACGTGAGCTTTTATCTCCCGAATCGTTTAGAAAGAAACAACATATTAACATCGCTACTATAGGTGATGTTTAGCCCCAAATCTATGTCAACACACGTACGGTAGATTCAGAGGCCACCTTCTAACTCCCATATTAACTCTTCACGACTATTCAACCCGAAGAAAAGTCGGCCCCTTCTCTACTCCATGTAGGTATTAACCTTTTTATTAGGTAACTTTTATAACACCTAGAGTCCTCTATCTGTATACTACGATCCTATGCAGCGAAGTCTGGCAACACATTTAGAACTCTGCTAAATAGTTCAGGATCCTTTAGGACCGCGGTAACGATCTGCATACACGTAGCGTATAATATCAGGGTCAGCTCGTTCAACGCATGTAGAGAGAAGAGGTCGTCCTCATGGCAAGCTAGCTAAATCTTGGTGTTTATGGCTCATCTAACACAGTACTAGACTTTTACCGCTGAACTGCTGCTCGACGACGATATAATATTTACGGAAGCTAACAGGATTGATGTCAAGGTGGTACACGGTAACGGTCAGTGGGTATACTGGAAGGGATGTACTGGCCTATCCTCTGTCGAGAAGGGAAAGAAGAAGAAGGAAGACCAGCTAACTAGTAAAGTGAAGCTATAAGCAGGGATTTTATTGTATTTTGCTAAAGGCCAAGTAAAGGAAGGATAGTATTGCTTGACGCGGAAATTTGAATTACTTTTTTACGGGGAATATCTTGTCGCTTATTTGAACAGCCTTAAGGGTTTCTAGAACCAAGTTGATGACCACCGTATCACTAAAGATAACCGGAAGTATTATTAATACACCTTGTGGTACGACAACGCCATTCGCCAATTCCCCTTCGCGAAGGTTACTTATTGCCACAGCTACATATATCTTAGGACCAAAGACTTTTAAAATAACATCTTCCGGAACGCCTTTCAAGGTGAGTTCGGAAGAGAGTACCGCTTTGAACCCTCCAGGAAAGGCAAGACACCGAACATGTCCCTGCCATTCTTCTTGTATGTTGAACAAAGCATTTAGACGATCTGCCACCTTTGTCTCGTGTATGGCTAAGGTCATGATACAGTCATCCATAACCCAGTTAGGAAAGGACATCGTTACGGCAGCTCCCAAGTAGGTCGTCCCATTACGCTGTATTGTCTGCCCCTTGAGGGCATCACATACTCTTTTCTCAAAGACGTCCGCGATCCCTCGTGGTGAGGCAGGTTCAAGTACTCTGACAGGCTGAGCAGCGGTGCTCAGGGGCGCCGGGAATGTTATGGGAATGCTTTGAGCTTCTTTGGGAGGTGATCTATCAAAGGAAGCTGACGCTACTGAACTATTTTACGTCTCGTTTAGAGGAGGTGTCCCACAGGGGGAAGAAGTAGTAGCTGAGGGTGCTGTGAGATTTTGTTGAGCCTCCACTTTCGGAGGCACTTTCCGACGATCTGACAGAAGACGTTGTTAGAAATAGAGTAGGTATAGTACATTACTTACGACGACGTTTACGAGTTATGAGGGGAATAACATTAGCGACAGAAGCGTGTTATACAAAGGCTGCCACTCTTTTTCCGGCGATTATTCGGGTTGCTGTTGATTCCTTGTAGAACAAAGCGATAGTAGTGTTTTGCGACTGCTGTCTCTGGGTGTGTGTTACACGAAAAAAAGCTAGCCAGGCCGCCTTTCCCCTATAGTCCAAGAAAATTCGTTCCGCGGCAATGTCTTTAAGGGTATTAGCTTTCGTGAAGGCCTTCTGTAAACCTTTAGGTGTTCTTTGATAGTTCTACTCATGTTAGAGTTTCCTTGCAAATATTGCAATTGAAGCTTCGACTATGCTTTGGCTCGATGTGGAGCATGTGCCGGTATCTGTTGCCGAGAGATGTGACGCCTCTATGACATTTGGTCATTTGTTTCTCGGACAGACGTTCAGGCTATTACTATCTTAGGGGGGGGGGGCTTTTATTTGAAAGGGGCTGCTATCTGGCAGGGGCCACTACAGTATCTGGCAGGGCTACTATCTGGGAGGGGCTGCCATGTTGGCCCGGTCGAGCTCGCAGGGTTAGCGGTAAGACGCCCAATTTTGGATTTGTTGCTACTGATTTATAACGCTAGCTTCACCAGACATAAGTTATCACTTCTTTGTTTTGAAGCAGCATGGGGGTTTCGCTACTCCTCGATCGTTTCCTCCACAGAGCGCATCACGCCAACTTTTGTTTTGGTGTACATCCCACATTCGGTATGATTTACCTATCTAGTAACAGGATCTTCCCGAATTGCTCTGAGCCTTGCGTCCACACCATTTCGCGGGGAGCTTTTGGTCTATACATATAAGAAGGATGCAGGTGGCTCGCAATGTATGGTTCTTGTCAATTGGATTTGCCTCGTTTCGTTAAAGAGACTTGTTCATCGCAAACCCAAGAATTCAGCTATGTTCGTTCTCTGAGGCTCTGCCAGTGATAGTTCGTCAAGTGAACGAATCAACACCCAGCGATCACCTGCTGAAAAGAAGCAGACATCCTCCAGCAAGGTAGTCGCCGCGCGAACGATCAACGAGGAGCTATCTAAGGATGACAATGTCTTTGAGTCTGACGATGAGATTGATGAGAGTGCTATCGAGGATGATGACGGCGACGTTGATTGGTAGGACACGAAGGAAGAGAGTGGGCAACCGATATTCGACAATATCTGGTTTAAAGAATGGACTCTCGACTAAGACTCACCTCGTATAAATCCCAACTTACTATCCTACTTGCTGCCTCCCGATCAGCGCCAGTTATCGATCAATCCAAAACGTCATCTGCTGTCGGTCCTTGTGTTGTATCTTCTCCAGATTCCGAGAATGATCTTCTGCTTGTAATGGAAGGGTTAGCTATCGCCAATGCGCCTCGACAAACTAGCTCTCAACCTGTGCACGCACTTTCACCCCGCACTACCCGCCGAAATATGTTCGCTACAGAGTTGACGGTCAGTCTTCGACAACATCTTCTATAGGAACGCCAGCAGAAGTCTCAAACAGCCAATGCAGTTCTTAAGCGTCGACACACAACTGAAGACGTTGTTAACCTTAAGTAACATCCTGAGAAGGTTTGTATGAAGGAAGAGAACACTAGTGCTTTTACACCTGTTAGAATGAGTTCTTCGGTGCAGGAACTAGCGAATATAACTCCAAGGGATGGTAGATGTGGATAAATAGTCGGTGAGAAATACGTTGCAATTATGATACCTGAGTATTTCTGGGAAATGTAAAGGATTATAGTATTCGCCTCTATCTTTTGTATATTTACTAACGTTTCTAGTTCATGCCAGTATCTATCCTCTTTGGCCACTTCCACGGCATCATCAAAATCTACGCACTGTTTATACTTTGCGAGGTATGATCTACCATGTCCATCAGCAAACCTAGGATCTAATCTCGGGTACAGACAGGTTAGGGTAGCAGGACGCTTTAGAAACGTAGTTTTTCTACGGCGGAGTCATGGCTGCAGTGAAAGCCAGGAGAGGTAATATAGTCCGTAGAAGAAAATCTAAGTACGATAGAAGCCTCGAAGATACTAGCCCTCGAAGATACCAGCCCTCAAAGATACCAGCCCTTAAAAATAGAAGATAGTGGCCTTCAATGATAGTGGCCCTCAAAGATAGTAGCCCTCGTGCATAGTAGCCTCGAAGATAGTAGGCCCGAAGACACTAGCCCTCGGAGATGGTATCATCGCGCTAGAATCTCGCTCTGCAAGCCTTTCACATTCAACAAGCCATAAAAATGGCTGCGGCATTGACAAGATGCATGTCCTCGCCCCCCCTCGCCTGGGATCCTCTTTCTAGGTGACACTAGCTTTTCAGTCCTGCAGTGTGACCAATTGTTCGCATTATATTCCATCCATGACTATGCACGAACTATATAACCAAAGCCTCCGCTACTATCTACGTTGAAACGCGAGACTCAAGGCATTTCCCACGATTTACAGCTTGAAGTGGGTAGTACCTTCTTTACATAACGTCTAAAGCTGACTGAAGATATCAGATCTTAATTCCACCTAATGAGTATTCCGGACAGCTGCAATCACTCTTTCAATCTGTTGAAATCAGAGTCGACCCTCATTTAGTAGGTCTGTAGTCTTTGTCATACTGGGTCATATTAGTATATCTTCGAGTGCAAGTACTACAAGTTGAAGAATTGCCAACCCTGCACAAGCAAAGTCTAGAGAGTCCACCCCCTGCGAGGCACGAGCAAGTATTTTTATCCAATAGTGAAAGGAACCTAGAACTGATTATTTGATAGACTGTAATCTTACGCAACCGTCGCATTCGCGTCCTTGCGTACAATAGACAACCTCGAGCTACCAAAAGGTCCCCGAAAACGGAGCTCTACATCCCAACTTAGAAGTGACCCCCAGAAACGCCTAGAAACAGAGAAGGACCAAAATTCAAGTGGCCAAATGGTAGACAGTGAACAAGTACAGTGGGAATGCAAATTAGAAAAATAGGCAAGGCAGGAGCGACAGCTCAAGTATGTTAAAAAGGAACCGACTCAAAGGATTAGACTCTACTGCTGCTCATGTGAAGAACCTACTGGGGTGGGAGCGCATTGCAAGAAATGCGACCACGAGCGATATGCCGTTTGTTATCTGTAGTTGATAAGAAAGGAGAGCGTCTCAACTGTTCGGGAGTAGAAGTCCCAGGTGAGAGGCGCCATTTTTGACGTTTCGAGTAATAGCAGGTTGTGATCAATTACTAGCTAGAAGAAACGCTTTTCAAGCACCAAAAATGGCTAACTAGTATCCGTCAAAAGGTTTCTACCGTAACGTCCGTCCCTACGTGCCGAGAAACCTATCGTACCGAGAAATTAGACGAATTTCAAAATTTCAAAATTGCTATATTAATAGGAATAGTGTAATAAGCCTGCTGCTAACTTTGTATATAAAATCCTTTAGTTGTAGTTAGTTTAGAGAGGATATTGTAGTAAAAACTCCGCGATCCTTGCGATATTATTAGTCGTTCTCGGCACACCAGGTTTCTCGCTACATAGGGACGGACGTTACGTGTTCCCGGCAAGAGATGCTGCATCCTCTACCGGCTTTATTTCCCCGGTTACATTCAAGCACTATCAATTCCTCTATAATTTTACTTAATATTGACGCCACAGTCATATAGGAACCAGAGTGGAGGTCGACAATCGTTGCTCAACTTGCTCTTAAGGCTTAGCCGACTACAGATTGGGCCATGGAACCACGAGTGTAATGACGAGGATGTTTAGGGATTTCAGCAGTAGCCTTGCCTATTTCACGGCTCTCCTCTCAGCTGAAGGCTGTCGATTGGTCCAGTCTCAGATCTTCCAACATGGGATGGTGGCCGCTGTAGCTCTCGACTCCATTGCAATTGTTACTTCCATTCGGGTGGGGGCCTGTTAGTCCGCTCGAGGTGTATATGAATACAGATATATCGAACGATTAGGAACCCCTTCACCTTTGACACCAGTTTTCCACCGATCCTCAACATACTGTTCGTGAAGTATATCGTCTTTGGCTCTGACTATACATCCTGGCTTCTCAAAGCTCGCCATATCACGACCATCATCCACAGATCATCACTTCGACTTCTCTCAATCTATAGTCTTGCGTTCCAGCAAGGCAATACCGGCACGCTGGCTGTAACAGCACAAGCACCGGGCCAGGCCTGGGGACGTTGGGCAGAGTAATATCCACACCAACCCGAGGAAACTTTCTATGCGATAGACATCTCTGGACTCATTCAATTCTACGATATAAGAGCGTCGACGTTAGTTTTCATGATGGGAGATATTGTGGTACCGCAGTACAGTTCAGCACCGTCATACAGCGGAATGGCAACGAATTATATTCAACAGCGCCCTTTGCCACGATATGTGCCACAAGAAATCAACACTCAGGAACTCTCCTATCCACCGAATACCCGCCTAGGCTTTGTTGAAGAGCACCATAGTCAAAGTCCACCCATCAATCCGGAACCTCTTTGGACCGCTCCCCCTGCCCCTTCACCCACCTTTGCTGCGCCAAATTCGAAAACGGCCAGTACCACGAAGAGCCCCATAGAGGTCGAGTTCGGTACAGACATTGATACATTAATGAAAACTATTCAGTCTAAAGCATCGACATCGGCTCCAGAGACTCCTACTATCAAACAGAGCAGACCTTACGTAGGTTCTTCTCACGCCACACGCACGCTAGCCCAAGCTCCTTCAAGCTCACTCATTTGGAACAACAGGAAGAAACTCCTACGAAGAATAGCAAGAAGAATTACCGTTGCCCCATTCAGAATTACTTGCGGAGTTTCTCTCATAGATCAAAACTTGATATTCATAATCGAAAGCACACGGGTGTAAAGCCATATATAAGTTGACTAGAGCTGCCTATTAAAGTGCGATGATAGTAACACGTTGCTTTCAGAAATGCAACCTATGTAGTCAAACGTTCTCGCAAAGTGGAAATCTAAAGGTAGGTTTCTAATGAAACACGTTATCTATTTACATCTTGGCTGACCGAATCCCTTAGACACACGAGAGACGACATAATAGAGAACGGCCATTTAATTGTAGTATCTGTAAAAAGAAATTTTACGTGAAAGGGGGAGTTACCGCTCACCAAATCGTTTAAACTTCCTAAAAACCTTTCCTCTACCTCCTCGATGAATGCGGGAAGTCATTCACAACACGTGGAATCCTCAAGGTGTGTTTATTCACCCGTCCTTATTCATGATGTAGCATTACTGCTTCCCTAAAATTTGTTTCACATCTGGACCCCGAATTCTTTCCATTTTCTGCTTTTTGCGACGTTTACAAGCCTACAACTCAGCCACCCCCCATCCCCATTCTGAAGTCTCCCTTACGTTGATTACATCTATACACCACTCTAGACCATACTAAAAATATCTCAAACTCACATGTGTCAATACAGGGCCATCAAAACCACTTCTATAGTGCTACTCTTTAAATGCTTACCACCAAGTTCGCCTCCATCAAGTATGGCGACATTGTCCATTCCGCTGACAAGAAGCTTTGGGAATACTTCACCCGTGTTTACAAGAACAACAACAAAGGTATCAAGGATCGTGGTCAGGGTCGAACGATCGGTATCCCCACGGCCCTCGCTACTAACATGGGAAGTCTCGGGACTCAATCGGGCCGGAGTGGAAGTGGTGGCGCAAGCTCGATCGGCACTTGCGGCGAGGATACACCATCTGACTGTTTCGAAGGGCTCGCGTTTGGTGACCAGATTTTCTCGATGCGCCATGAACGACCTCAGTTGCAGGGGCAAGCACGAGGAAGGGAGGCACCCGCGCACGTCCATATAAACAACTTACTACAATGTCGCACACACAATGTTTATGGGGTGGATTAATGACATCCTGAGTTTCTGTTAGATAATTTAGAATCACATGGGAAAATTTTTATCAAACGCACCGACCAGCATCGACCAGCACCTTCCACATTGAAGACGTAAGGGGGAGACGGCAATAAAGGTATCATCGAACCCCGCGAAGTAGCAAGAGTCGACCAGGGGGGCACAGTACGTGATATTTTGTAGGGGTTGAGCTTAATAGGTGGCTTAATTGCCTGGAGAAAAAGCCTTCGTAGATCTACTATCCCCACCCGGGTGTCTCCTCGTGCGGCAGGTATGTTTAGCGCATGTATACATGTGGTCTCATGCAAAGTTACTCCATTTCTCTCCCTCAAGCAATGTACAAGTATTAAAATTGTCAGATGTAGTTGATGAATAGAGGACGATCGACTTGCCTACTGTTTCCAGTACACAATCAGTTGGGGTCAAGTTCCTTTGTTTCCTGATTCTGCTAGCGCCGGGAACTAAGCCTGCATCTAACCATCGTCCCGACTAGTATCATAGGAATACATCCAGGATGATATGAGACGGGACGACTAGGGTTAACATGCGAGGCGACGACTAGGGTCACTTGGATCCAAAAAGTATTTTCGAATGCCACCTCGTAAATTACTCTTTGACCGGCAAAAAATGGTGTTCCAATGTCCTGTCAGTGTCTGTCGCGAAAAAGTCCAATACAGCAGACAGAGAGAAGTCAATGTGCACATTTTAGCAAATGAGAAAGACCCTGCGCATGCTCCACATGCTAACAACCTCAAGTGGTGCGTGTGCGGGCGCAGACTACAGACACCCCAAGCACGGTCGAAGCATGTTTCGACATGTGAGGAAGCTAGGAGATTAGGCCTTTCCATCGATAGTACGTAGTCATAGTGCTTACAGCCGTCTTTACTAAGTTTTCACAGATCTCAAATCGGGCTCCGACTCTGTGGCGGTGCGTAGCCAGCGCAAGAATAAGAAAATCGTGATTTCGAGGCCTGATATCTATAAGCCACTAGGCAATCTACCTCAGAGCAGCCTATTGACCCTATCCTCCTCTAAACATCATTCTCTCATTGGTGTTACTTCTATTTGTCCCAGAGTGTCGCATTCACCGTCTCCACCTCATGTCTTGTTGGTTTCTGAGAATCCGTTCTATAATATCAAGGTATATTTCGAAAACTCTTGTCGAAATATCGACAAACATGGGACTGTCCGCGCCCCAGATGGCAGCGAGTTACTTTATGACCTGTGCAACGATTTCGACTCGTACTGCTTTACCGCTACCATGCTCATACAAAAGAGCTTGTACGTCGAGTTTCGCCGCGCACTTACCAAAGTCACCAGGAAGGGGCATCCTTAGGGTGAAATATGTCGGCTTCTTGGTGAACTGGACTCGGAATCTCTTGACCAGGCTATGGCACAAATTTGGAAATGCACTACAGATACTTTTAGTAGCCAACTCGGAATGTTCAATCCATTCGCTATGTCTATTCGTCTCGACTACAGAAAGCGTGTATACGGGAGTACAAACTACCTTGAAGAAGAACGGCATCTTCGAAGTCTCCTTGCTAAATTCGTAGGCATTCCTCAACACCCGACCCCGCGGGTAATGCTCAATCTGGCGCATAATTTAAATCGACAGGGATGGTATTGCGAAGCTGAGGAGATGGCGCTGAAAGTCCTTGGGCGGGCTTCTCAGTACACTGGGGCTTCTTCAAAAGTATGAGATGTATACTGGAAGAATTGTCGAGTCGATAGAATCTCTGAAAATCGTTTCTCGGAGTCAACTTAACCTAGGGCAGATTCTGGAAGCAGAGCAGATTATGCGAGAGGCGATACGAATGATTGTGAGCAAGTGGGGAAAACAACATCCCTGGGTCCCTGAATTCAAGAATGTTCTAGAGGGTTGGCTTTTGGGTTGGGGCCGGGATGAGGAAGCCAACATACTTCGGGGAGAAATAGAAGAGTCGATGGGGAAGGATGACGAGCAGGTAGATGAGGTATAAGGCCTTGCTTTGTTGAGACGATATCAGAAGAAGCTGAAATATATGTACCCTGCTAGAAGGAATTGATTCACTTTCTATCGCTAATTTCAGGTAGCTGAATAATACTAAAGATAAGGCGTGCCCCAGAATATGTTCCTTTATGAACATTGTTCTTTTCCTCTGCCGTCTCAATTGCCCGAGTATTATGAAGAGTCCTATAGCTGACTGGTAGTGTTCCTATACTTTTTGCTATATCACGTAGCAATATCAGCTTCAATTCACTATACAGCTTCCTTTATCTTCTTCTCCAGGGGGGTCAACCACCGCTCCGCTGTCCATGAGCATAAGCTCATCAACTCTGTCTAGCGCAAATTTGACCCGCTGCCAAGTCTTCAAGCTCCCGGTACTCGGATCGAGTTCCAAAACCTGCGCTCTTCTGTAAAATCGCTCTTTGTCATACGAACAATATCCCCCGAACCCAGTGCAACCTGTATGACATAGCCAAGGGCCAAATTGGGGGGTTTTGTCACCATCCTGCTGCGTTTGTCGTGGTAGCAGAGCACAAAAGTTATTCACGTGATCGTGCCCGCAGAATAATCCTGATATGCGTTCCTTGATCAAAGTTTTATATAATCCGGAATTAGATCTAGGGCCCTTAGTCGGCTCCTGGCGGAGGCCTTTATATATACGAAGATCACGATATCCGAACTCAGGAAGAGGGATGTGTTAGAAAACCACAGCCAGATGAGAGTGGTTATTGTTATCGTCCTCCTCACGCGTCCTTCGTAGCGCTTGGGAAGTATTTGTCAACCAGTCAATTTGGCTTTGCTTGATAGGGTCATAGTCGGGGCGTAATATGCTCGGTATTTGACCGTGCGAATCCAGGAAATATAAAGTCGACAACGGGAGCTGTGATGGGCTGGAGGCGAGAGGCAGAACCTAAAGGTAGAAATTGCCTATGCCGTCGACCTCTTCTAGGCCTGCCTCGCAGAGACTAAATGGCAGATTCTGAAGTATTGACATTTGTTCCGTGCCTGTAATCTAGTTAGTAAGAATAGACAGCTATCATTCTTAGTTGTATAACTATTTTGCAGAGCAAAGCAGTCTATAGTTTTTGCGAGAGTGTAGCAATGTCGAGTGTGTTCTCGATCGCTAGCTCTGTGTATTGGCGGCTTTATAAAAGAAGCTACTTACGTGATAATGCGTACCTGCCCTCACTATCATGATTGGCAAAGACGGCTACCCATGGGGTTGAACGCTCAACCATAGGAACAACCACCTTAAAGAGGGCAGACTGGGTGTCGTAGATGTCATGGTGCACTTGATCTCCAGTGAGAACTACAAGGTCTGGTTTCTCGACATCCAAGATCTTTCCAATAAAGCCCACCGTAAGTGGGTCAGCCTCTCTCTCTGGTAGATTCTTTCCATCGGCATCAATAGCATCTTTGCATACCCCGACACTAGTACGCATGTGCGTGTCAGAGATCAAGAGAATCTTGAATTTGCCATCCGCCCCGACTCTCAAAGCCGGCTGATCTGATCTCCACTTGGCCCTGCCACGGCGGATGCTTAGTCTTGAAACCGGTAACTCTGGCTGAGCTTTAAGTTGCAGTGGTGATTCCATGAGAACATGTTGTGGTCGTGGGTCAACGGCATCCACACCGAAGAGAACGTCCACCTCTGTCACAGCCAGATCAATCGCGCCAGAGAATTTGCTTTTTAGCACCCAGATTCCGCCAGGTTGACTCTCCCAAGGATGACCTGAGCTAGGGGTAGGAGGCAGCTCGCTGACTATGATATCAGTAACCACCAGATCCTCAGCTGCAAGGTCTTCCTCATTCGCTAGCTTTATATATAGCCATGCACTCTGATGAGATGTATGTAGGTAGAGCTCTTTCTCTATGCGACGCCATATTCGAGGGTCCAGTTCGCAGGTGGAAGGAGGAACTGTTGGGGAGAAGATGCATACGGCGAGATCCGTGACGACTGGGTGAGTAATAAAGGTGGCATTATAGGGAGTGGACCTGGCGATGTAGCTTTTGGTCAAATACGTTCAATCAATCGCCCCGTAGGAAGTGCTTTGGCAGTTGGGTAGTGTGCATCGAAGCACTCACCTGAATTGGGTGAGTCACCTGCTACGTCTTGGCAGTGTATTAAATGAGTTGAGTTGAGTTGAGTAGTTTGTGAATACACTGCGTCTTAGTTAGCAAAGAGCTAGCAGCCATTAAGCTTACTCGTTCTCGGAGGGCTGCGCTGTGGAGCATCTCACTCACGGAATGTGGAAGTTTTCGTCTTTGATTGAGAAGTTAATATTTGAAACTAAACTGTAGCTCACGATAGGGAAGCTTCCATCCTAGAGATGCTAGCGAATGGTGCATACCCTTACTGATTATCGACTCTAGAAAGCAATGGCGAAAATCAACATCGTCGGATGAATAAATAAGCGACATCCAAGACGCCACTTGCGAAGACTGAGACCTGAGCGAATCAACATAAGCTTTTCGATCTTCTTGGAGAGTTGGGTTTGGGGGCATGACAAGCTCCTGGAGCTGAAGAAAGCGAGGAAAGCGACCAGCTAGTTGGACGGGAACCTTTGAAGCGAATCCCCAATCGATAATACTTTTACAATTAGCAATATAAGCGTGTTCAGGTTTGACGCCTGCTTACCCGGTAACGTTGTGTTCAGAGTCAACTATTATATTCAGTGGTGATAGATCGCCATGATCTATAGCGAATGGCGTGTCCTCTAGTTCGGGGTGAAGCACTGTAAGGAGAAGGCTTTTTTGGTCATAACAGTCCCGCTCAGTTATGAAAGGGAGGTGCCCATTGCGAACTCGGCGGAACTTGTTATCTATTATTCTCAAGAAATATGCTGTAGCGCTTCCCCCTGCAATAAACGTAAGTATTTGCACTTGAAGGAAGGTGGCTAAATATACCATTTTCTGTGGTGCACTCGATGAGAGACATCTGTATCTCAGCGACTTGACCAAGTATTTTATTCCGAACAGGCCTTGGTGGGTAGCTGGCAGTCCAGAGAAGGGGTGAGCCTTCAATCCACGACAATACTATGAACGGGTATCCAACCAAGTTATCGAATGTGAAGCTGGATCCATGGTATTTTAGGGCCCAGGGAAAGTCCGTCGCGCTAATCTCTTGAAGCACATCTTGTTCTCCTCGGAGAAGGCTTATAATAGCGTCTTGGGAATCGCTTTGTACGTGGATTGGAATGCGTACAGACCAGCTTTCTCTGTCCGAAAAGTCTACCTTGAAGATACGACACTGACCACCATCCATATACCGTTCATTCAAGACTGGGACTTCGCCGTCAGGTCGGAAAGCAGAGATGGTGGCGGGTATGTTTTCCGGGTGGAAGGTTTGCATTAGGTTTAGTGACATCATGGAGCGTGAACAACTTGGCAAACGGGAGTGGAAGAGGGTTACGGAGTACTAAGGTTATTTTTCGTCGGGCGCTAACGGAATTAAATTACACCGCTCCGTTAAGCGAACCAATTTAAACAAATCACCTGATTCAACCTCTAGCTACTCTTTCCTACCGTCTTAAATTGAGCGAATTAGAAAGATCGATTATTCAAAAGCAGCGAGTCCTAATTAATTCTAGAATATCACTCATGACAAACTTCGGTTGTAGATCACGTGATATCACATCAACTTAGTAGGCTATAAAGTATCTCTAACTTTAAGACTTCCTAGTCTCTCCGGTGTTAACCTTAACTCTCTAGGAATATCTATAAATCTTAGTATTAGGTATTATTAGTATCTACCTTCTTAAACTTAAGAGGTGTCCCTCTYCTTTAACTACTTATACTAGTCTCTTCTTCTACTAGGTACTACTCCGATACTATTAGCTTAATTAACAGGTCGGACCTTCTTATCCTTTGTCTTATATATAGTACTAATATTTATAACTGTCTCTATAAGTTGTAATTTTATATAGTAGGGAGATTTACTATAGTTATACTTAGTACTTAGCTTAAAATCTAAGTAAGTAGACTCTTCTAAGAGTACTAATATTATTTCTATCTAGGTAATCTAGTTAATTTTATCGTCCCCTCCTTTAAAATAAACTAACTTATCCTTAAGTCTTATAGATTAGGATAGGTTCGAATTATTATTATATTCCTTATTAGAAAATCTAGTAGCGGAAGCTTTAAGAGTCYCGACTAGTACTCCGCTTATCTAGTTAGTTACTCGTTTTCCGATTTRTTATATTCGGATTCTTTACTTTCTTATAATACTATACTAAGGTTATTAGGTATTTTCGACTTCTAGTACTCTAGAGATT
>QYAH01000497.1:0-15405 GCA_003988945.1 Chaetoscypha palmicola
TGGCCCCCCCCCCCCCCCCCCCCCCCCCCCCCCCCGCTCGCCCCCCGCCATGTCCAACCCCACTTACCCAGCCTTGCCATCCTTCTAGAAGTAGAAACATGGCAGACTTGCGAGAGCGAATCAGCCTGACGGATGTCGGGCGTTAAGAAACATGGCGCAGCAAGGGGTGATCTGCGGCGAGGCTGAGGGGTGGGGATGAGCCAATTAGGATGGGGASGGTGTGTGAATCGAGCTGGAGGGGATGACGGAGAGGATGAGATGAGACGTCATGGGCGACGGAGGCTGTGTGACTGTCTCGTGGTGTTTGCGTGAATCTATCTATATAAGAAGGATTGGAGGCCGGAGAGTTGCAGTTACGATATTTCACGACGACAACTTCACAAACATCATTTCGGACTCTACGAGATAAAGAACACGATACTGGGTATCGCCTTGMTTCGGAGCGCCATACGAGATTTAAAKACTASACCTGTTGGTKGGCATTTGACAAAGAATCCCACGGCGCAMACGTACCCAGCGCCAACACGTACGAAATAGCGACGGAAAGACTGGGCCTGTGATCTCGCCGACGAGAGTACACAACTATACAACACATCTTTAAAACAGAAGGCAAGCAAACATGTGTTTCGGTAGTAAAAAGCGGACATACGGCTCAGCGTATGGACCGAGACCTGTGGGGTACGTTTCTCTCCTTAGTTGCGATGTTGGATTTCGACTGATGCATGTCCGATAGGAATCCGGGTTATTATAATACCCAGCCGTCGAGGAAAAGTGGGCGGTATGGCCCGGTGTTTGGGGATGGAGGGGCGGATTATAGTGGATATGATGGGGGTGGTCATGGAGGGCATCATGGGTGGGGTGGTGGACATCATGGTGGACATCATGGGTGGGGTGGTGGTGATGGGGGAGGGGGTGGGGATGGAGGTGGAGGGGGGGGAGGAGGTGGAGATGGTGGTGGTGGGGGGGGATGTTGAGGGTGAGGTTGGTGGTGGGGAGATGGATAGGATAGGATGGATGGTATACCACTTTTCGCATGGCGTTCGGTGGGTTTGCGCGGATGGATAGCCCATGGTATGCGAGGCTGGTGTGCTATATATCTTGTAGAGAAGTTTTTAAATATCCTTCTTTCAATTTAAGTCTAAGACACGAGCTGATATCGTGAGATTTCACAAGGCAGAGTATCAAGTTTTCATTGTGCAAACATATTAACAATCGTCAACATCGCCTTTCGTATGAGACTTGTATTACGGGCTCAGTGTCGTCTTTATACACGGTGGCGATGCGCATGAGACGTTGTCGGCTTAGATGTAGCTAGATGAGGATAGTCGACCGGAGTATAGCACTTCTATGTATTCGTACTGCGCTCTGAATTCCGGGTCTCGTGATTCGGTCTGTTACCTCAGGGCTTAGAAGATTATTTACTCGTTTATGTTTTGGTCGATTCGGATTAGCGTGATAATCTGATCTGTGTGAGGTACATGTGAGGGCTTTTGAGGATAGGAAGAGAGGGCATCGTAGCTGAAGCTTGGCTTTGCTCGTGGAACTAGTGATGGGGTTCCCTGCTGTGGAATTGAGATTGGGATTGTGCTGTTGGGATATAATATCTCTTACTCTACAGTCCGTCTAAAAATCAAGCGTAAGATGCGTTTTAACAATTCAACGTTTATACACGGTGGTTTAGCACGTGTACTTCTAAGTATAGGTGTAAAGACATGGTATGGTTAGCTATATACCCATGATAGTACCTATACACACCTTTTAAAAAGGGCAAAGCAAAAAGCACCTCGAAAGTGGCTGTACTGTAGAGTAAGAGATAGTAGATCTGATGAAGAATGTATGTGGGTGTGGGGCTGAGAATATGCTGAGTTGTTGTAGTAGAGGAGGTATCTCTTACTCGGCGGAACTATTCTTTTTTTGAGCGTAAAATAAGCTTTGTCTAAAAGAAGTGTGTGTAGTCCCCTTATAGATACTATTATAGGTACTATAGCTAACTCTAGTACGTCTATACATCTACTTCACCGTGTACTAACTTAGTACTAAGTGTTATATGAGATTAAAGCGTAAAAGGACAGTTTCGCCGAGTAAGAGATATATGAGTAGCCTCTATACCACAGGCTAAGTATCTTCTACGATGTATCTTCTACGAGGAAGGTCTCTCATGCAGGAGGTGAGGGGCGGGTGGAATAGGAAGCGAGTCACGTGAGTGTCCCATTCATGTTGCTAGCCGAAAACAAGAAAGGATCGGAATGCTCAGTATTAATGATTCTTCGGATAAAATGCTGTATATCTCGAACCTAGAGAATCATACTACAGACCTAATTGATTGTCCTATAACCACACTTAAGCTCGGAGCCTCAAACACGTGATCTGGAATCCCTTCCCAGGTTTCAGAGCTGTGGTTTTAAGGTTTCTAATTCCGCTTCAGCTGTGCCTACTCGAGTAAACAACAACGAAGTAAAAATCCCTTCTCACGAAGTTTCACCCCTCGCGATCTTTTCATTCTTGAGACTAAACATTCTGAATCCGCATGCTCGTAAAATCTCACCCATCGATGGGTTGAGTTTGAGATTGCGGCGCTCCGCCGCACTTTCTGGCTCGTTAATTGCAGCGAGCTGAATGTCTTCGAAGCACGACTGCATGCTGCCAAGAAGGCACAGAACCCGTCCCTATCATTTGACGAGAACAATGAGGAGCTCTCATATAAGATATCTTGGCACCCTGTCTTAGAATTCCCGAATTGTTGCTTTCCTGCATTCAAGGCATGGGCGTACAGAAACCCCCCTTCGGAAATCCAACACTTCTCGAACTCGCTACACACGACACAACAGCTGCTTTACGGACGGCGATTAACGAGACATGAGTGGCTTGAAGGCTGATCAAGAGTTTCTTTCCCTGTCAAAGTCGCGCCCGATTTCTTCTTTTGATTGCTGGGCGGTGGCTGAGGAGTGTATATCAGATTGTCATGTCACAAGTGATGCTCCACTTTGTGCAGTGAAACAAGAGAGGAGAAAGCTTCGCAGTATTGGCAAAGCTTGTCCCTCATGGTTCTGTAACGGTAACCATTTCTCCAGAAATGGATCCTCCATGAGGTCCATACATTGGACACGATTGGTATCTCTGCAGGGCTGAGTACCAAGTGGTCATTCGGGAGTAGTCCTACGGTGTACTGTACAGTACAGTATTTGTCGCGAACACGTCCATCTGCCTTCGTCTGGTTTCATTCTGCCTCTATCTACAAAAGCCCACAGGCTTGAATCTTTGAGCATATCTTGGTGGGCATACTCAAAAGAAGTGCTGTTGTCAAGTTCGCCGAAGGCGTGGATCTAGTTTAGGGACGAAAGTGGTGCATTGTACTTTGTTCCCCAGACTCCGTATACCTGTCCAACGTGAGGAAGGAGACGGTTGCAAGCGTACAGGCATGAAGGAAACCCGAGAACGAGCTGCTAATTTTTATTGGACCACTCGATCACTGTTCCATACTCCCCGGAAATATGTTCAAGTGGGAGGATGTAAATTTGGGGTCAATTGGAGGTGTTTTTTGCTAGGGTAAGCTGCACATGCATACACCAAACGGAACTGATTCTACGCGAATTGAGGATTTGCAACCGAAAAGCCCCTGTGAATCGACAGAATCGGCTGATTTCAGCCCAGAAAAGTGGTTAGTATTCTCTCCGAGAGCCTCGATATTTACGAACCAGCGATTCAGGGTGGGACAGGCGCCACATCCTTGCTCAGCCTTAATGAGGTAGCATGCGGTCTCGACTCACGCCTGTCACATAAAGTCATGGTGCTCCATCTCTCGAATGCTCTTGTGGCTGGTCTCAAAATTATTTATCTCCATTTCCAACATGTCGGCTCAGTATATATCTTCTGGGAAGCCACAGGGTAGCACAAGCGCCCAGTAAGTACCATTTTAGCGTTGTCTTTCCAATATGAAGCTGACATACTGTAGGAAGCTTTTCAACGCTCGCAAAGGAGAAGCGTTACGGTGGATAGTGAATCCGTTGGAAGGTCTGCGGGGCAAAGAATATAAGTCTTTCCATGTCCGGCATGAAGCTAGCATGATTGAGCTCTTCTTCGATTTATTTTTCGTCGCCAATCTCGCAACATTTACGGTCTATCACGAAATCAACAACAGTGCAACCCTTCGGTATTACGTTGGATTGTACGTAGTTCTTCCTCTCGCGACCGTATCATGTTCTTCGATGCTAATTCCTACTAGCTTTGTTATTCTCTGGTCAACATGGTTTCAGATCACGATATTCGACGTTCGCTTCGCTGCAGATTCAGTATTCGAACGAGTCTGTAAATTTTACCAGTTTACATTCTTCACCATGCTTGCAGTCGTTGGATTCACATTTGCTCCTGGTGGCACGGAGTCGGTCAAGACATATCGAATGTATCAAACGCTTGCAATCGTGATGGGCCTCTCGAGGTACTTTCTCGCTTTACAATACTCAATCGTGGGGATATTCGTGGCGCGAAAACACACAAATCTCATTCTGCCTTTCATACTTCTCGTCGTAACTTTACTCGCCTCTGGAAGTGCATTGTTTGTTGTAAGTAAATAGGAATCTCGTTCCCAAATGCCTATGCTGACGAGGCTCAGACGTCCCATTGGTTCAATAAGGATGTGATCTCACAGATCCACAGAGTCTGGTGGATCGTCCTACCGCTCGAGTCAATCTTCATGCTCCTCGTGTCTTCCTTCTGGAGAATGCTTAGCTTTAAGGAATCACATATTGCTGAAAGACTGTCGCTTTTGACTATGATCATCATAGGCGAGGGAGTCATCGGAAGCACGAAGACTGCCGGAATTCTCTGGCCCACAACTTCCAATCCGACTGCTGGTGGTGTTGTCGCAATGATATCCATTATCGTCATGTTGGTAAGTGTTTTCAGTGATACGTTGTACCTACAGTCTGTCTAACATGATTGCTAGTTATTAATGTGGCAGCTGTATTTCGATAATCATCCACACGGTCATTATGGAACAATCAAGCAACAGTGGTGGGCTCTGAGCCACTTTTTTCTTCACATCGGATTTGTTGGGGTGGTTGAGGGCGCAAATCGTATGACCGTCTTCTTCAATTCGATTAAAAAGCAGGAAGACTTCTTAAATCAGATCTATGACCTTTGTTTGTATAACACGACAGCTACTTCGGCCGTGAAATTCGTCACGAGCGTCAACAAGACCGTCGACAAACTCAAAATCGACAAGTATGACCCTCGCAGTTACGATACGATTCAGTACTATTTGGAGTACGCATTGAATGGAACCGCGACTGGAGACGAATCAGACCCATTCTTCTGCGATCTTTCCAATCCGATATCTGACTCATGGCTGATCCAAGAGAACATAATGAAGGCGATATTCAAGACCTACAACATCGATCCACCAGTGGGAGGCAAATACCGAGAAAACGACTGGCTTCACGTGTTCGAAACTACTTATTCCTACCTTTTTGGTGCGGTGGCTCTATCCATGATAATGCTCTCGATATTCCTCTGGATT
Organism: Chaetoscypha palmicola; assembly: GCA_003988945.1. Taxonomy (NCBI): domain Eukaryota; kingdom Fungi; phylum Ascomycota; class Leotiomycetes; order Helotiales; family Helotiaceae; genus Chaetoscypha; species Chaetoscypha palmicola. The sequence goes on from QYAH01000497.1 coordinate 5,516, forward strand.
GTGCGGACAAAGAAGCGCGACGTCCTCGAATTCGTCAGGCTAGGGTTCCGTGCTTTTATCGCGCTCGTCGCTATCGGAATCGCTTGCGTCGGCTTGAACCTCGACGCCTTTTACGCGATCCTTAGAAGTCCTTTTGTTGTCACTATCATATGCGCTCTGATGGCTGCTACGATTCTTTTTGATCGAGCTGTGCGTATAATTGGGGTGTGGAACTTCAAACGCAAGTACGCTATTCCTCTTCCTGAGCCTGCTCATGGACAGAGTGAGCATGGAGATGCCCACAGCCTTGCGAGCCCTCGTCCGGGAATGACTCCTTACCAAAGCTACAAAACAGAGCCTACGGTCACAGTCACACCATTTGGCGGGCCTACTGGCTATGCTGATGTACCCCAAGCAGCCCCGGAGACGTATCCCCTCAACCCTCAGGGCTATACAAACACACCGCAAGCTTATGTTTATACACCAGGCTACGGTCACTGAGGTGCGACTGCCCGGTACGCCAAAGAAGGAAATGAAGATTTAATGAACTTGTAATATCGAATGGAGCAAAATGGAGTTGGTCATTGGTTTGGAACCTGTTTGTCTTCAGTCAAATCTTTAAAATAGTTGCATTATCTGTCAAAGCGTGCATTTACAATTACATTTACATCATTCCTGTTCATGATATCTAGCCATTACATCTAGCCAAGTAGAACGTATCCTTCTCCAATTCGCAATATTTGCAAGTACAGCGCTCGGTCCGAGCAGCATCTTCGTTTGCATCCCCTCAATTTTTCCCTAGACGAAATCTCTCACCGAAAACCCCAAATCCGCACCCCACCATCCACGGAAATGATCCAGGCGCTACTTTTCAATGCTCGCGACACGAGAATAGAATCCCCGACAAAGCGGTACACAGCACAGACAAGTACAGTATGCCTGTTCAGGTGACAGCACTCTTAAGCGAAAGCTTGTCGCTCTCTGTGTGGCTAGATCGCATGCATTGTTTCGGATCATGCCGTGGACGGGACCAGTTTGGGTCACAATGTCACTTTGAGTCGGGAGAGGGAGTGGTATTGTGAAGCGATTGGTAGTGCTGGAATATTGATTTGGGTATGCATTTATCCTATCTCCTACATAAAGTAGAAAATGGATCGTGTTCGAGACTTTGGGCTGGCGTGAGGTTGAGGTCTAGATGTTTATGCTCAAGGCGGTATGGATTTGGTGTTTGAGCGAGCCTTGATACTTGAGAATGATGATATGCTGCGATTGTGGTCTGATCATTGCAATTCACCTTCACCGAATTGTCTGTTTCAAGACAAAAACGTAGCCGCTCTCAGAATCCCATCTTGGTGTTTCGACAAAACTAGAAGTTCCCTCTCCCACCACCCCCCTTGCGGCTGAAAACTCCAGCACAACCTCAACCAGAAAACTCGCTCGACACTCAGCCTCACCTCCCGTCCCTCACATCACATGTAATGTCCCCAAGCCATGCGTTGGCAAAACGCCACAATTGCCTAAACAGCAATATATCTGAAGCATGGCTTTCTGCAACATCTATCATTCGAGGGGAAAGCATGGTGGCTTTATTGTCTCAAAGCATGGACAAGGCAGACTACTCGCGGAGATACGAAGGTACACAGGAGGGTATGAGGCTGAGAATTCTGGGGGAGGTGAGCAGGTGGGTTATTTAATGAATGGGTTTTGCTGTTGGAGGATGGATTTTGGTTGTAACCACGCGGTCGATTCCTCAGTCTCACATCGAAAGTGCCTTTTCCACCTCTAAAGTCTACTGCGATATCACCACACCCAATCATGCATTTCTCAACTACCACCGCGATGGTCGCATCCATCCTCTTCTCACTCGTATCAGCTGAAGCACGAAGTATCGCCGCACTCTCAGGTCCCGCGCCTATATCTGGAATCCACGCTCGCTACGAACATCTTTTCAACCGTGAGAACATCCAAGACTGCAACAGTACGTCCGCTCCCCTCATCTTCTTTTCCGCCGACTAATCAAGTTTCCAGACGGACAATACTGCACCGATAGCATCTGCTGCGGCGACATCAATTGCATGCCCGCTGATGCTGAATGTTGCACAAACGGCCAATACTGCCTTACGGGGAGCTGTGTCATTGAGAGTGGGACTATGAGATGTCAGTTGCCGGATGGGGTTTTTGAGGATACGGGGAGTGATACTACGGATGATACTACTGCGACCACGCCGACGCCTAGTAGTGCGGGGGAGAAGTTGAGGGTGGGGGTTGTGGGTGTTGTTGGGGTTGGGATGGCTGTTGCTGTTTTCTTGTGAGGGGTGGATAGACGTTTGAGGATGGATGGTGGGTTTTGAGAACTCGGGTATATTGGTGGTGGATGGAAATTTGTAGATTGGTAGCGTTGTTAGCGAGGGAAATTGGGGTAATAATAGAACATATAATACTTCAACGGCTTTGTCTTGATAAACGCGTGAGCGAGTCATTATTCTCCCATCTCCTTGATTTGCCACAGTACCGCTCGTTCTACTTCGGCGTTTTTCCCGCGACTGTCTCCTTGAGGTGATACAAGTCAGACAAAGAAGCCTTTATATGGTACTTACGTAGAGTTGGAAGCCGAGGTATGTTGGTTAGTGATGTTGGTTGGCAGCCGTCTTTCTTGAGACACCTCAACTTCTATCAGATCTTCGCAGACATTTCGATTTGTTCAAGTCCCCCGTTTAATTCTTATATACATTATATTTTAAATCACAATCTCTAAGTCGCGATGTCCCTTACCTCCAACAGACTCCCCACCCCAGTTCAAAGATGTATACGCTACATACGGCATAGCCGATCCTATGCTAGCACGTGGGAGACCAAAGACATGCACACGGTTGAATGTCAAGAAGGAGCAAATACCTGTAGGGTTATGGGCATTAGGCTTGTACGACATCGGTGTCAAGAGAATTGTTGGCGATGTGAGAGCCGAGAGTCTCTGTGCTATCAGGAAATGCATGCAATAGCAAGGACATCCAGGAGGCGTGAAGCCAGGCTTGGAGCACCTAGAACATTCTAGCCTCGCATCTTAAGATCTCGATCGGTAAAAGATCAAAATGAGTTATAGTCAATGGAAATGTTAGTCAAAGACAAATGGTAGTCGGACGTTACATACTTGACGTTTTCAGCGGCACAAGCTATGATTATGGCGACTTATACTAAGCTGTTGCTTGGAATGCTAAGTGTAGTATGTTCTTTCTAGATTACACTAGGGACGACTCGACCTCGTTAGGTTTTTCGGAGCCTCGGGCGAGGAGCGGGCGATGTCGAACACTATGTACTTAAGTAGTAAATACAGTTTCTAACCCATGTTTAGTAAATCACTTAGAACTGGATCTATTAAGAACAAAAGTGTTCATGCTATTGCATTGGGGTCTCTGTTTCTTCTTTATGAAAGCACTTGGAAATTTCGAGTAAGCTTACTCGAAATTTCAGACATAGTTGGCCTATAACGCATGTGTAAGTAGGTCTATCGGTCGTTTGCTTGTATCGTGCCGAACCTAATGTATGTCCGGAAACAATCTCTGCTGCCTTACAGTGTAAGATTGTTCCTGCGGAGAACACTCCGCCGTGATTACAAATGTTCACGCAGTCGCTGATAGTAGAACTAAGTAAAGTTCATTTCAAGGTAGGCATTTAAGTAGCCGAGCTCCCTTCCAATGTGTTCATGCTGTAATGCCTTCCACAGATCTATCAATGAGTGCTCTGATACCTCTCGATGCTCATATTCTCTGTGATTACTCAATCACATGATCAACACTCTAGAGAAGTGGTAAGTCCGATGTCCTGGATGCGATTAGTAGTCGCCAAGGCTAAGTAAAATCTGGAATTTTTAGCTAAAGACGTCTGTAAAAGTATGTTTTATGGGAAACATATCAGTATACAGCATTACCAACAACGACTAGTATTTCGATAGAATGATTTATCAGCCGATGATAAAACTCGATGAAAGGTTGCTTCCATAGCTGGAAGTGTTCACAAAAGCTTGAAAAAGTTCTGGGAGTCCTAAGTACCTGTTGATTATCTAAGTTTAATTTAAACCTCAAACCCGTAGATCTATGTACAATTCCCAACCTACTGCGGTCATTTTTGTGAGTATCATCCGTCCGCCCAGCTCGATGTGGTCACTTCGTCATGAGACTTGCTGGAAGGAAGTTCCGAGCTACTTGCGCGATGTTCCTCAATCAACAACACCCATCAAATTTTAGTTTCGACATAAAAATTAATATAATTCAGTCTCTTTGATCTCACGGAAAAGGGGCCAGTGGTCACATGCCCTTCATCAAGCGAGCTCTGAGTGGCCCGGGCAACTCAGCCTCATGCATCCAACCCCACTAGAACATAGCCCCCAAATTGTGATCGTGAAATGGCAGCCTTTCAACGAGAGCGCGAGGCTCTTCCTCGACAATGCGCTGGCATTGTTTGGTATTGTCTATACTTTGATCATAATGAGCTTCGGTTTCTCTGCTGGTGACTTCCTTGCCGTAGGGACGTTGGCTTGGACGGTCTACAAGTCCTGTACTCTAATGTCGCTCCGTTCATGCATATCACATCACGCTGACAGTATATAGGCAAAGGCGCCGGCGGTGCGTTTGAGGAGCTCTCAGCTGAAGGTACGATATCAGATATATATCTCCATCTTCAATCTATTGCCGAAAGCTTTTGCTGATAAGTAGTGCTTTTAGTCATAGCTTTGCACACGGCCATACGAGAAGTCCAAGACGAAATCGAGAACCCAGACTCGATCCTCAATCGGAATGGCTCGGGAAAGAAGGCCCAACTAGAAACATTGGAGAGAAGTTGTTGCAATGTGCTGCAGCAACTGGAGAAGCTACTCGTCAAGTACAAATCGCTTGGAACCAAGAGCAAACGAACGTGGGATAGACTAAGATGGGGCACGGAGAACCTACACGAAATTCGCGAGAAATTGTTAACGCATACATCATCGTTGACGCTATTTCTGACCACATTGGGTGCTGGTTCTTTGGGACGTATCGAGAAGAAGCTGGACCAGTTGATCGAAGATGTCAGGAGTGGGAGGCGCGAAGAGACGGTCCTCGAGTCTGCGTTTGGCGGGGATGATGATGCCGAAGCACAGTTACATTGGGATCTTTTAAAGAGCGAACTCTGCGACGATGGGTTCACGAAAGCTGAGATTGAGACTCACAAGCACTGGATAAAAGCCAAACTAGTAGAGCGTATGGAGAATGGACAAGTTGAAGAGCAATTGCCAGCTGAGAAGGCGGTCAAGAAATCAGTGGGAATCGGGAAAGCAGGTATTGATAAAAGCAACGCCAAATTAGCAGGGGAGTCAAGTGGTCAGTCTAGTACTACGAGGGCTATGCTTCCGCCCACTGTTGAGGACCTGAATGAAAGCGAGGAAGAGCTCGAGGGTACTTACGATCTTGGGGAGCAGGCTTCAGAAGAAGAGCTAGTCAGAAGTGATGGAGGCGACTCGGATGGGCCTGATGAAGATTCTGAAAATTCAGATGACACTTTTCTCGCTCCCGTCACGCCTTCGGATTCCGTCTCGCAAGTCGGCCAAAGTTCCGAACCCATAGTTGCGAATGGCCGATTGAGAAGCCCGGCGCCAGATAGCAGTGCAGCCCAAACTCCCATCCGTGGGGACGCTCAGCACAGCAAATCACGGAACAAAGCTAAAATTGAAGGCAATATATCTACCGATCGAGCTAGAGGGGAACGACCTGGGACGAAAGTTGCTGCTCCTATTGACCTGGATTTTGAACGTCCGTCACGGAGGGCGAAAGCTCCAGCCACGGAACAGAAGACGACAAGCTTGCCCAAAACGACACGGGAACATGATCTCTTCTCAGAGCCCAAATTATCGGTACCCCCACTCCCACGAGCTCGTACTTCTACACCAAATATGTACATTGATGAATTATCAGACAGCGCAGATGACTTGCCTCGTCGTTCAATCCAGCGGAAGCCAGCGCCGTACTATACAAAGAGAGAGCCGACTAACGACTACGAGTTTGCAACCCAAAATGATATTTACTATGCTAGCTATCCTGAACCTCGGAAGCCAGTCCATAACGGGGCTCACGAAAGAAGAGATAGGGATGACAAAACAAACCAAAGGGTTGATACCGGAGATCGAGATGATGCCCGCCAGTTCAAACGATATGAAACTTATGATGGTCGCAGACAGGACCGTTACGTTCATGACAATGGGAGAACTGTCCGAATTGGTCATCATCATAGTGGTCGTGATGCCGAGGCTGGAGTCTCATCCAGATATCAACGTATCTCTCCTCTTTATTATGTGGAATCTCAACATAAAAACTCAACAGCCAACAGAGATTATTCCCCCCCGTGGGCCGAGACTTATGTCATACCAGGTCGCCCTGCACCGCCCGACCACTATTCAGACCCTCAACGCATCGCAATCCCCGAAACTTGGCCAGAGAATTATCAAGAAGATCAAGAAGAAGCCTATCGTGGAAGACAATGGGAACATGATGATCGTGCCTCATCAGGTAATACTTACCCGGCCGCAGATGGCCCAGATCCTCCTAAGAACGCGTTCAACACCCCGCGTACGGATACGGCGCCTGGTCCTTTCCATTTCTCAACACGTGGAGGCGGGGGTGGTGGATCCAGTTTCTCAAATCCGGAGGATATATTCGCAGAGTTCATGAAGAGTCAGAATAATCAGAGCAGAGGCGATGGGTTTGAAGATTCATTCACACCTCGACACGACAGCGAGGACAAAAAGAAGACTGAGATGGAAGTTACAGTCGTCGAACGACCATTACGCCTGTCGCTAGAAGAGCTATTCCAAGGTTGCCACAAGAAGATGAAGATCACCCGAAAGACATTTGATGATATTACTGGCAGGATGACAAAGCAGGATAGAATTTTGGAAATGGACATTAAACCAGGGCTCAAAAAGGGCTCCAAGATCAAGTTTCTAGGGGTGGGAGATGAGGATCAGGCTGGACGACAAGATCTACATTTTATCCTCGAGGAGGTATGTCCTGCTTTCTGAAGATAGTTGAAGAATAGAAGAAAGACGCTAACGCAAGATCTGTTCAGAAACCACACCCTGTTTTCAACAGAGAAGGCAATGATCTTCACCAGAAAGTGACTCTCAATTTGATAGAGTCTTTGTGTGGATGGAACCGGACCTTCACCACAATCGAGGGGAAAACAATTTACCTTGAGAGATCTGGACCAACCCCATCGGGAAGTACAGAGACGTATCCCAGCCTAGGCATGCCACTTTCCAAGAATCCTGGTGAACGCGGTAACTTTATTGTTACTCTCGATGTCAAATATCCTTCATCCTTGACGTCTCACCAGGAGAGAGTACTGAAAGAAACACTCCAGTTGGATGAGCTTTAAATTGCCCCATCTGGTGTTCGAACGAAACTGCTGTATTAGCATCTATGCAGCTCATGTACCTCAAATATGTGTCGGTGATTGCGACCACATCTTCTCTGCTCGACAATCAGTCAATAAGCAGCTTGAATATATATTGGAATTAGCTGCCCTTACAAGATCGCACTGGGATACCGTCGACTCTCCGAGGCTCCAGAAGTGCGTTGCTGTAATCAGAACGGTCAAGCAAATCTTCACAATCTAGCTGCCCGTGGTAACGAACATGGCGCCATTCGCCGCGAGCGTTGTGTGGTGAAGAGTGAGGTAAATGTACGCAAACAGTGTAGTGTAAGAGAGCATTGTGGCGGGTTTGACAGCCTGGTCACTCGGGGATTAGATAAGTCGCTCCTAGACATATTTTAGCCTAGAATAAACGAAGGATTGGCCAACGCGGTCAAAAAGACAGGAGCTCTTTGATGCTGCTTTCGACCGCCGCATCGTCATGTAACGAAGCTTGCATTGCAAAATAAAATCCTTCTAACGCTCCGCCTTCATGACCAGGAAGATGTGTGACTCGTGACTGTCGTAATAGTGCTTGTGGATTGTGAAAGGAGAGAATTCGCCCTACAAAAGATTAATGAGGCTGTATGCAGATTACGATTGGAATTATATGATACGCTCGAATTGCGACCATACGCGCCAAGGTAAGATTTGCTCTTCTTATGACTTTACGAAAGCTTTCATCTCCAGTACAGTCACCATGCAATATAATCTTATCAGTTTTTCTGTGTAGATAGAGCCGCGCCTCTAATGCTGGCTTGATGATAGCATCCCTAAGAGCCTCCCAGTAATAAGTTTCGTTGGGGTTATCTTGTCGTCTCTCCCAACCAAGATTAAAATCGACAAGCTTGAAGTTATCAGAGCGGGGATATGCAAAACTCATGCTTTCAATGGACCACGTCGAAATTAAAAGCCCTGTCGTATAAGACACGGAAAGAACGCTTTCATGCGATGGTTGGTGAGGTGGATTTTTCTTTTCTTCGTCGCAAGAGGTCTGATCTGTGTAATTGGAACACATTCCAAATCCATTACCTGCATATGCCGCACCTGATTCCGGAAAGATGCCTCCGTACCAGTATAGGTAGTGGGGAAGGTAGATGAGTTCCGCGTATTCAAACACATCTTCTAGATCTTCTTGATACATTGCAGCTAGATGGGGAATTGTTGCAACAGCACCTGCTATCTTACGACCACCTAGGTGTTCTTCCACTGCAGAGCGTAGAGTAATGATCAATTTGGCAAGTTCTCCGACATCTCGTGAAGCTGGAAGACCTGCGGCTTTGCGGGATGCTCGAGCTACTTGTCGAGGTCGGTCGCGAAAAAAGTCGGATACAGAATCATACGGTGGACCGAAAATCATTTAGCGGAGTGCTTCTCAGCTTGATAAATCCAAAGAATATGTTGTCATTACCTTAAGTGCTCGGATGTGTGGAGTGATAGTCGAGACATCATTTCTCTGTAGGATGGTTGTGCGTCAATCTTCGCGATATTCTGAATGGTACCATTTGGGAAGCTAATCGCCACCGTCCTGTATGTATGTCAAAATTTAGCAAGTCAAGACCCATACTGAGGAATTTTAGGTGTCCAGGGTCTATATAATCAGCTCACTCACCCATAAGGAGACGTCAAATCGAATGCCACTCCAAAGTCGTGATCAATAACGAGAGGGACGGATGCATGTTTTAAACGGATCAGGAACAGACTGAATATTCCAAGTGTAAAGGTCCCTGCAATAACGCGCATGATGAAATCCCGATATTCGAATGGAGAGAATCGCCTGTCTCTAGTCCTTGGAAAGAGGTGCACTTGAAATTGTAGGTTTGCCATCTTGAGTAGTTATAACATGAAGGGATTTGCGTAAGCTAGACCCGAGAGGACTATGTTTCAGATTTGTTCCGTGGTAGTCATGAATCCATAGTATTCGTGAACACTATATAGTATTCGTGAACACTATATAGTATTCACGAATACTATAGAATCGTGACTACTATATAGTGTTAATAAACACTATAGTACGTAACTTTCCGTGTTTCAAGGAGTTATAGATCTTAGTATTATCGCCGTAGCGTAACTTGTATAGTAGATCAATTTTATAGTATTATAGGTATATATTTAGTATAGCCGAGCGTTAAAATCAAGGAACATTCTAAATACTACGTATTAAGGCTAATAGTTAATATATTTAGATTTATCTTTATAACCGTAGCTTAGGATCAATAGTTTTCAACCCTTAGGAGCAGTGAAACTATCTATATTTATAACAATTAAATTATATAAGAAAAGTGATTATTTTAAGTATTAGTAATATACTTAATTATCTAGAGGCCTAAGTATATAATTAGTATATAAATCGATCGATTTCCTAGCCCTTAGTGTTATTAACTTACTCTATTTCTATCTACTTAATCTACTTAATTCTATCTACTTAATTCTAATATAAATCGTAACCTTAATTCTATTATTAATCGTAGTAG
>QYAH01000498.1:0-16630 GCA_003988945.1 Chaetoscypha palmicola
TATTATAGTCTAAAAAAGTCGATTTATTAGCTTTGTCTATAAATCTAAATTAGGAGCCTAGTCTAGGGAATAAAGGTCCGTAATTATTATAGAAAGGAGTAGCTATATCGAATTATATATTATATAATAGTTTATAATAGTATTAATATTATAGAGAGAGAGAGAGAGAGTATTAATAGTAGGAATTAGAATAACTCTCAAATCGAGCTCGCTTAGCGCTTTAGGCGTAAAAGTTAAACATCGTAAGCCTTAAACTCTATAAGATACCTACCTTTATACCCCCGATTATTATAGGCACCTAATTAGCTATACTTAGATTAAACTTTTGTATCTCTTACTAAAGAGAGTCCTTAGGTAGCTAAGGACCCACTTTAGTAAAAGGCCAAGAGTATAATAAAACACTAAAAACTAGGTACGCGCTAAACTACTATAGGAAGGTTTGGCAGGTTAAAAAAGTGATATAAAAACCCTCTAGTCAGGTTCTAACGTCAGGTTTTACGATTCTGCCAGGCGTATCTTCTCTATTGTAGAGTTAGCATAGTAATTAAGATAGTGGATTCAGGAACCTTGTATTAAACCTCGCCGTCGACCCACCTCGTCGTCGATCTACCTCGCTGTCGGACCCCTATTTTTGCCCTGGTAATACTAGGATGTTATACGCTCTTGTTCCCTACTAAATCTATACTAGAACTCGGGATATGTGTTATATATAGAGTTTTTTAGGCGTGCCTTGATTGTACGAAGTATAGAGAATTTATAGTGTTGTAGAATTGAATTAATTAAAGTGATAAATTAATTAGAGCTATTATAGCTACTCTCCTACACTTCTAGGCTATCGAATATATCGTTATTATTATCTAATTAGGTTGTTTACTTTGTGGGTAGATTCTTTACTAACTTGAGTGCCTTTTTAGCCTGTCTGACGCTTAATTTAATCTGCTCTTGTACGAGTTGTGATATAATAATTGTCGACATTTTAATAGTAATTCGGGAGGCGACGGCGAGGTGTTTATAAGGCGACGGCGAGGTGTGAACGAGGATATTTAGTAAGCAATTTCTTACGAGGGAGTTAAGAACTATACGTGGTTGTTCCGCTACGGTAAACAATAGTAGATAATAAATCTGTATATTAGCACTACCTACATAAATACCCTTTAGGAATAACCTCATATCCACACGATAGGTACGTAATTGATAGCTCCCCTGATCCCTATACTAATTACTATGGAACCTTAGGTAATCGCCAAATTACTATGGAACCTTAGGTAATCGCCAAATCAAGCTCACCGCTCAGAAACCTGACGTTGAAACCTGACTGTCCCGAGAGGGCCGGCCAGTGACAATTTCTCTGCAAGTTGCAGGCATTCACGTGAGGCAAGTGCCTTACTTCCAGATGTGAACATCCGTAAGCTTACGGCCTTCATATTCAATGACACAACTCGTGGAATTTAGATATTTTCCAAAAGCTCTTCAATCCTGCGTACTCCAAAGGTAGGAAAGTTCACGATTCCGTTAGGATGTCACCCTTCTCTCTCCAGCACCTCCCACCCCTTGCCATCGGCGCAGCCTTCTCAATAGGCGGCCTAATGCCATTCTTCAACAGCGCCTCAGCAATCAAAGCATTCGGTCTCCCACCCTCAATCTCGAACTCACCTCAAGCTCGGGTGGTGATGCAGGTGCTTTTGGTATGACTGCTGGTGCGAGGTGAATGAAGGACTGAAGTAAATTGAAGTTGTGAGTTATCTGTTTGATGACAATGTGACTTTGTCATTTAAATGTAGTTCCGTTGATGAACTAGATTAGATTTGCATGTCCACGCACTCCTCAAAGGAGGATTCCTGGTTAAGTGTTACTGTAATTATGGTGTTCGTCCCAATCAGTTCTCCCTGTCTCAAAGCCAGGTAGTGATCTTTATTTTAATCATTGCTTCTATTCGAGTGGACCATTCACTGCGCCCCAATGACCCCGTTGTCAAAGAATATACTGTACCAACATTCCACAACATCAGAACCAACACTAGCTAGACGTGAATGGGTCCTCCTTCCACCTTTAAAAGCATTCGCACCTCCTACTTCCTGTTCTCAAACTCGATCACCAAAACCTAAAGATCTCTGAGAAATCCCACATTCGACCTCTACTCTCAAACTTTCCTATTGGTATCGCAAAATCGATCTCAACCTACGATCTACTCCACCAGCCTTCTACAACATGCCGCCGAATTTAATTGCCAAATTGAAAGAATCGTTCAAGTCAAAAAGTCCTACACCTAACCCATGTCCCGGACATATCCACTTCGAGGATGGAATTAATGGCGTCACCAAATGTGAGCACGACATCGAAAACACATGCGCTAATAAGAATGCTCTGAAATGTGAAGGGGACTGTAACAAGGGCTGTGAAGCTGCGCGAGAGAAGTATCATAAGATGATGGCTGCTAGTCCCTAAAAAGGGGGATTGATGACTCTTTGGAGAATCCAGCCCTTACGATACATGGGAAGGGAGTTGCACGGTAGTAATAAAATGTATCATTCTATTTCTAGGTCTATGATAATATGTGAGAAAGTGTGTCTGTCGATAAATCTTGCTCTATCCTGCACTGTCACTGTGCAAAATCACAATAGTATACCACCAGTCAATTCGCCTCCTTTCTCAAAAAGAGCTCACATGTGACATCTTCAGTCTACTAGCAGCAGAACCAAACCCCTGATCTCTCAATCCCATTGAGGCGCACAATGATTCCCCATGGCCTCAGCCTGTCCATATTTCCAGCTCCGAAACTGCGCTTCTTTCTCCTCCAAATACACATCTTCTCTCAGTTCTCTTGCCTCCTCAGCTTTCAAAGCCTCTCGATCTGGTGACGCGTTGTACTCCTCTTCATATTTCAATTCAAGAGCCTTCCCTTTCGACTTTCGGATTATCCACGTGTCTTTAGCTCTTCGTTCGGCGATCCAGGAGTCCTTGTGTTTGACGCGGTTGGGGAGGATGAAGTTATTGGTTTTGTTCTCCTTCCAGCGTTCGTAGGTGCCGAATCTCTTCTCGCATCTGGCGAGCTCGTCGTCTGTGAGTTCCGAAGACATTTCTTTGGAAGATGTTTTTTTGGGAAGATGACCTCGATATAAGGATAAACTCCGTGAGGGAATGTACTATGTGGCTCCCTAGCCAACAAGCAAATTTATGCCGAGAAGAATTGTTGGACGTGGTGATTCTTTGTTCACGACCTCCAATTCTTTGATGCTTCTCTGAATAACAACATCGAGAAATGGAAAGGGTGTTGGTTAGATTCTTTCTTTGTTCCCTCCCTACCGACAGCCGCACTGCAGCCTTTTGCGAATGGTATTCTGCTCGGAGGGAAAGAAGTTGGTAAAGTGCCTGAGCGAAGTCCAGCAAGTGTTGATGGGAATGTTCACCGTCGCGACTAGTAAATCGTTTTGACCCTCACGGAGCACGCAGCATTTAGCTGCTATAGTTTGTCTTCACAGAGACACTAGCGACTAAACCATCATCTGTTAAGTATGAGATCGCATGACGATTCACACATAGAAGAATCCAATTAGTTTCACCCATGAAACGTCGTCTCCAACGCGGTATTTGCCATCTCGAAGGGCAGCTACAGAGGTGTTTCTGGCGCTCCACTATTTGAGAAGCTGGAATCTCTAGTGACTCTGTCGCATAGCACGAGAGGAGCAAAATTGGGTTGCGCATCGCATGCGAAAAGGCAGAAAGAAACGAGAATATGATTTCAGCTGTGTTCTTATATTCTTGGGTATCTTCTACTCATCTGCAAGCTTCGCCCTATTATCCTTCATCATCTGTCTGTAGCCCTCGACTACACTTCTCCTCACCTCTCCTAATTCCTCTCTTCTCCGTAAGCTACCACTCGCTTTCGGAACATTATCGACATCGACTCTCGCCCCTCGAACCTTGAATTTCTCCCTCGGAGTCTGTTTGAACGTCGGCGGGGCCTGGACAATATCATTAAATCCAACTTTGCCCTCCCCGCGATTCTGCTTGATTTTCGCCCATGGATCCGCCTCTCCGTCATCGATCTCACCAATCACCTTCTTCTTCCCCTTCTTTCCTTTCGTCTTCTTTTTAGAAACCGATCCGGGTTCTTTCCAAACTACTTGTCCATCCTCACCTTCTTCCTCCATCTCTTCCAGTTCCCGTGCCTCTTCTCGTTTCTCTTTGATCTTGGCATCTTGTACTCTCCACTCGGCGTACATCTTGTGCATCTTCTTCTCTTTATAGGTTCTCCCAACTTTTAGACCCACTGGATCCTTGCCATTCCGTCCAGTCTTGTTAACCAATCCACTGATTGGAAGGGCGGCATCAACACGGGCGTTGAACTCGGCTATTCGCTCTCCAGGCTTTATCTTGGGAACGTCAGGTGCCTTAGATTCTGCAATGACCGGAGCCGCACTGGAGGCGGATTCCACAGCTCCAGCATCGGTCTTCTGTTTCTTTGCTTTAGGCTTCTTTAAACCATCATCCAATCCTTTGGGTAATTTCTTTCCCTGCTGGAACATCATCAATCGGGCGAAGGCTTTCGGGGTATCATCGTTGATATCTGGATTTTGCTTCCGCTTCTTGCTGGTTCTCCGAGTTGCTGATATCTCTGTGGTGAAGATTCCATTTTCTTTCGCAGATTTGGAAACGGGAAGGGGTTTTGCAACAGTGGTGGGCGGTAGGTCGATGCTATGATAATGAGGGGTCAGTGAACGATTCTCTAACGACATATGCCGCAAGACAGAATGGCACTAGCTTACGTGGACTTGTCAATCTCGCCTTTACGGGTGTGCTTGTGAGGCATTCTGTGGTGTTGTGTTTGGTGAGCTCAGCTCGATAGGTCAGCCGTTTAAAGGGGCCTTAAGTTCGAGGTTACTTACTCAAGGTGTGCGGGTTTCACGATTGTCGCGATAAACATCTTTGGATCTTTCTCGGCAGACTTTTTTCAGCAGGGGGTTTAGATCGGCAGGAGCAACCGAATCCCGGCCGGCTTGGCATCCCGAGGTCCCGACTTTCCAGATTTCGGCAGGGGGTGGCCGTGCGAGAGGCAACAGTACGGGAGTACTCCGTACGGTACGTAGTACCGATACCAACAGCACGGGCAAGCTGACACCTGGGCAGTCTGAGCCTCTGCCAACCTTGGAACCCTTGGAACCTTGGATATATTGCAACTCCCTAGCGAGCGTATGAGACGTACCGTGCATGTGCCGTGGTACCGTACGTTCATAAGTAGGCCCTTAGTAGGGAGGTTTTCGATCAGCCTGATAAGCAAAACTACGCTACTCCATACTGTAGCAGTGGCTGAAATGATCCCCGCTCTCTGCCGAGAATACGAAGTACTTCGTACGAAGTAGTACAGAGTATGCCACTCCCTGTCGTGCCGCCTGGGAAAATGGCGAGGAGGATTGGGTTATTTCCTGCTCGGTGTGCAGGTGTCTCTTCGCGAGCAGCCTCTTCATTTACAGTACATTGACATTACCAACAGTTACGAGCTTTTACATAACATAACGACAATAACGAGACGGCAATATAACTGACGCTCCGCTAGGCCACTGCCGTGGAGGCTCTTGTTCGCTTCGCTCTGAGTCTCACTCGGTCTACTTACACTTAAGTAAGTACAGTATGTGAAGTATGCTCGGACGTCGACCGCAAAACAGCAGTTCCAAGACTTTGAGGTTGTGTCCAGGTGGTCATGGACGGAGTGCTTCACCCACGTGGGATCAGTATGAGGCTCTCGACTCTCGACTCTCCATCGTTTGACGGCGGGGGAGGAAAGACAAAAAAAAAAGGCTCAGGTCACGAAACATTTGCAAACACCCAGTGAAAACAGCCGTCGACATTGCGTGCGCCCCCGTGGTCCAGGAGCGTTCATTGACAGGATAAAGTTCTAGACGAAGTTCCAGACGAAGTTCCAGACGTCCTCCACACGCCATTTCAACTCGACTCAGCAAAACGCGATTCAGACGACTGCAATTAGTAAATTACAGTATTACCGTGTTGTAGTACCGTGCAACCTGCGCAATTACCACAGTATCCAGCGCATCCACAGCCCAGCTGCGCACCACCTCCAACAATTGGCGCAGAAGGAATTCCCCTGCGCCATGCCATGGAGGCACAACACACCTCCGTACACCTGCACCTGCACCTGCATCTCATCTGCGCGACTGGACGCCTTACTTCCTATAATATCGCAAGACTCACTCGCATATCTTCTTTCTTTTCCTGCATTTCAATTTCTTTTCCTTTTTCTTTTGCATGTCCAAGCTTCCGTTTTCAGTTTCATTCCCATTTCCATTGTTCTAGCTGTCAAGCTCTCCAGCTATACGGAGTACAGTAGTGCATTCCTGCTACTGCCTCCTCACTCCACAAGTTGTAGCTGGTCGATAACAAGCTACCTGCCACGAGCAACCAGTCAGTCGCCAGTGACAATCGGTGACATCCATATTCCATCCCAAGTGCTGGATTGCGTAACGCATCTTTGACGACTCGGGACTTCGTACGACCACGACTACCTACTCACGTACCTACGCGTTGACACTCGCACAAGCTGATACGACCTCCCGAGGTCCCCTCCCGCACTTCTCGAACTCTACGAGTGACATTAGTCCAAGGACTCAGCACCGTCCTCCTCATACTTCGTATATGTCTCCGGGGTCTGGACCACGGTCAAGTCATCAAAGGTTTCCAACCTCCAACCTCCAACCTCCAACCTCCAACCTCCAACCTCCAACCTCCAACCTCCAACCTCCAACCTCCAACCTCCAACCTCCAATTGCCAGATTGTTGGTCTCCTACGGTCCACGGGTAGTGGAGGAAGACAAGCTTCTGAACTTTCTATCCGCCTGAGCATCAATACCTACTACTTCGAAGTACTTCGTAAGTAGGTAGGACCCTGCCAAGACAAGTCCACGGCTTGAGATGGCCCGCCGCCAGCACCAAGTTAATCCGGACGCTCGAGACTTCCCACCAGTGGACATGCAACCACTTCACACCCCTTATCATGACGCCCTTCCCAGCCCTTCCTTGGAGCATCTAGATTCTTCCAACATTTCGCGCGCTTCTTACGACAGTGCTGACGACTATCTCGACTCGGACCTTGAGGATGCTCTCTTTAAGAAGACTATACACAGGAGTAGAAAGCCTTCCTGGTGCGGTTTTGTGTCCATGGTTCTCAGGAGAAGACCATCGCCCAGTGGGACCGGCGATGAGCTGAAAGATGCATTCGACGATCCACTTCTAGCAACTGGCTTTCCCATCAGACGAGCAAGAAGAAGTTGCTACAATTGGTGTCTATTTAGCGGTATCAGCGGTGCAAGCATTTTGTATGTCATACCTAATTGTTCTTGATGATGACATCTAACCTGCTTCCCCAGAGCCATCCTCCTTTTCGTCAACCTAATGCTTGCGTTACTCACCTTCTATTGGTATCCCGACCTCGACCGGGCTCTGCAGAATTGGGGGCAGCCTGGGTCAGGAACGGAGGGTATATCATGGTACCCAACTGACTTTACTCGCGATATAAACCCCATACCATGCCACTCTCACAACGATTACTGGAGACAGGTGCCACTTTTCTCAGCCCTGCGCGCAGGCTGCACGGGCGTCGAGGCAGACGTATGGCTGTTCGATGACGATCTATATGTGGGTCACAATACTGCATCATTGACTCGAAATCGCACGTTCCAGTCCTTGTACATTGATCCGCTTGTCAAGATATTGGAGACCCAAAATCCAAAGACGGATTTCTTTCAAGGGACGAATCATGGTGTTTTCGATGCCGACCCGGAAAAGTCTTTAATATTGCTGGTAGACCTCAAGACTTCCGGGCCTGAAACCTGGCCTTGGGTCTTGCAGCAATTGGAGCCTCTGCGAGTGCGGGGTTGGCTTACCTTCATGGAGAACAATAAAGTGCATCGCCGGCCGGTCACTGTGGTCGGAACTGGAAACACACCTTTCGACGTCTTGACAACCAATGTTACATATCGCGATACGTTTTTCGATGCGCCTCTCGACACAATGTGGGAAACACGAAGGCCTTCCCAAGACACCTTGTCTTCGTCTATCGGGGTCGATGGGTCTGACACTGAATTGGAGGAAGAGGGGTTTTTGGAAGAACTGCTCCCGGGCTCAAAGCCTCTTGATAATGCTGGACAAGGTCTCTCTGGTACTACTGTGGACTCCGAATTCAACGAAACAAACTCCTACTATGCTTCTGTATCGTTTGGACAAGCTGTCGGTCGCCTGTGGCGTGGGAAACTCAGTCCGAGACAGATAAGCATTATCCGTGGACAGGTCAGAGGAGCACACCAGAGAGGGCTGAAGGTCCGCTATTGGGATCTGCCAAGCTGGCCTCTTGGACTTCGGAATCACGTCTGGGATGTTCTTGTTCAAGAGGGCGTGGACGTGTTGAACGTAGATGACTTGAGAGCGGCCAGCAGACATGTTTGGTGAGAGGAGTATATAGGTTGCACGGACGGTATGTCTCGCGTCTGTCGGATTTCGTATTATTAGCAAGGCGTTGGGTGGTATTCACGCCTCTGGCTAAGGCCATGCATAGCGTCAGGGGAGTTCAAAGGTTCGAACTGGTTCTACACTACCGCGGATCTAGATTCAAATCCATTTATTCAGAAGAATGCCGTTTGTTGAAACAGCTCTCTTTGGCCCTGTGAGAACGTCCCATTCTACATTCTAGAATGCTCCCTGCGCAAGAGATGTAGCCACCCAATAAGGTTCTCAAAAGGTATGCTTTGAAGGCAGACTCTGGCGGAAGAGGTATGAACTATATATACTCGAGGAACATGGTAGAATGGTTACTAAGTACTAATGCCGTCTGGCAAGTCATTTGGCGTAAACAACTACATGTGTGCACCGATACTAGAGAAGACAAGTTTTTAAGCCCATAACATCACTACTCAAGTACTCTAGTAGCTAAGTAGATATAAGATTCTCTGAACTCGGGAATACGTTTTCAGACGTCTCCACCCTATCGAAAGTGACGACAATCATCCGCTTGCCGAAGATTATGCGGTATTCCCCGCACTAACCCATTGTGGACTCGCTTGCTGTGATTCCCCGCCAAAACCAAAAGCCAGAGTTTTGACCTTCAAAAAAATCACAATGATCGCGACCAATTGCAAAACACTGTGAACACAACTTCTGCTCCGTAATGGCAACAAAGAAAAAGTCTCCAAAATCGGGATTCATCTGAGGATGCCCAAAGAGCGATTTTCATCATGGCGCAGTTGGGAGGATCGATGATGGAGTGGATATTGGGCGCGATCGCAGAGGCTGGAGATGACGGTCAGTTTTGTCCTTCTCTTTGTGACGATGATGGATGATGTAGAGGGCATCGATCGGTTTCTCAAGCGAGACGAATCTTGTTTTATGATACGAGGAAGCTAGTCTTTTCAAAAGCACCTTTCAGAGCAGGAATGGGGTTGCGCTTCTTGCATGGTTGGCTGGTTGAGTCATCCCCAATTGTGCTCACCAGCCCGCCGATATCTCCCCGCCTTTCCAAGCTTCCAATTGTGCGTTCACTTGTCACGAGATTTGCCGAACATCTGCCAACCTGAATGGCTGCCATCTTGTATAGTTAACTAATTCAGCCACCTCCTCAGGAATATCTATCAAAGAGCTCTTTGAACAGGTAGATAAACATTTCAGCAACCAGACCTGTGACAAGGATGCGTCTTGGCAGGGTGTGCTCGCTTGCAAGAATGTCGAGGTTGAAGTCAAGTCTTTGCGAAAGCTGGGTTGGGATGATATCGTGGAATTGGGGCTTGATAGGAAGAAAGTCAAGCTTATACCATCGTCTGCCGTCGATGCACCTCTCATTAACGAAAAGGTATTGTTGGCCAGCCCACCTGCAGCGAACGCGATTTCCGCCGCGTGCCCGACTACTCCAATTCTTAACAATGTGCACTCGACGCCTGCTCAGGAAAGAAGAGGTCGGCCGGCAAATCATCTAATTACGCCAAGAGGGCCTGATGACCCCCCTCCCCCGCCAAAGAGACGAGGACGGCCCCCAAAGGCTGTGAAGACAGTCTCTGGCATACCAAGGAGGCACCAACCTCAAACGAATGGAAATGAACCTCCGCGGCCAGGCACGCCGTCCGAAGCTTACTCTGTGGCGAGCGAACTGACTAGAGCCAATGGTACCGCAACTTCAGTGATCGCTGACAGTCAGGTCAATGAAGCTGGAAGTCTCCATCTGGGAGAGACAAACATCAACGACGATGCAATTGGCGAGATAGTGCCAGAAAGTGCTACCATTGCAAGTGCTCAGACCTCGACCTCCAAGGCAGCTACTCGGAAAAGGAAACGCCAAAGCACTGCGACTCCAAGACAGTCCACGAGAATATCATACCTAGAGGGCGAAAATGAAGACGAAGACGATTCCGTAGTCTTCGAATCATGGAACGAATCCCAGCGTCAATTGGGATTACCAGGGGTGTACATGGACCAAGAGGTTTTACCAAAGACAGACCGCTCGAGGAGAAAGCGCTGGGCAGATACAATGACTGTCCGTTTCAAATCGGACAAACTCAAGAATCGATTTTGGTTGAGAGAGAATCGCGGGAACTGGAAGGAGGCTTATGCGGCCGCTATCACTGCTGGCATCCTAGAGAGACAGGACGCAGAATCGACTCCTAAGAAACAAAAGACTGTTGTCGGCTCTGAGTCTGCAGAGCATCAATCGTCGATACGTGTGACAAAATTACATCATAACCACATTGATGTGTCTGGTTTTCCAGATTCGGTACTGGGTACTGAAGCTGGAGAGTCGTCTGGCATGTTGAACCCGATAACAAACCGCATCGATTCTTCTCCATTGCAAAATAATGATTCCTCTCCGGCCTCGGTCTCCGGGGTATCTGGTAAAGATATACGTGCGCGAGAAAGCACAATGACGAATCCACAAGGGCAAGAAGAGACTTACCCTTCAGCGTCTTCTGTTAACCCAGCCAAACAAACGAGAAAGTATACACGTAGAAATAAAACACAAATGCTGGATCCAGCTACTCCTCAGCCCATACTCTGCGAGGCTCCGTTATTAGAGGGAGGCTTTGTTAGTCCGACCCAACCTTCGTCCGCTATGAATTTCGTGCAGAACGCAGGCACCCCCAATAATGGACCACAATTGGACAAGGGACGCGGAATTGTCGACCAAAGCTTAGAAAACATCATAGCCGTACCGTCAGATCCGGCTACTATACAGCCGAGTAAACTCGTACCAGCGCAAGCACAAAGTGCTCATTCCACGAGCCAAGAAACAGCGGCAATATCACCATTCTCGCAACACCCGTCGCATCCCACAGAAACTCCTGTCGTCGAACAATCACTCGATCGCAATTCCTCTTTAACGTCTTCATACTCCGGGCTGAACCACGAACATGTACAACCACCAACAGCATATCGATCGCCATATTCCTCAGTGAACTCTATCGTGCCGCACTCTGCAGAGGCTGCGGAAATTACAGAGCCCACCAATATTGGGTCTTTCGAAGGACAGGTTGGCTCATACTCTTCGTTGGAACCTAAATCGCGTCAAGCAGCCAACGATAGTGACCAAACTAGCCGACAACACGCATTTCTAGAAATCGAAATTGATCCACGATCATCTCTTACCCCTTGGAATCCACAGGAAGGCTCCCATACAAGCCTGGCACCTCAGTCCTATCAGACTACTGTGGGTGGCCTTGGTATTGGGATATCGACAAAAGAGAATCTTCCAGACGAGAGTCTTCTAGTGCCAAACCCACACCCAGGTTCTGTCGACCACGAAATGGTTAGGGTGCCCGAAACCCGAGCTCTACAGTTATCATCTTCGGATATACAAGCCTTTGGCGAAAATACACCACAGGAAATGCAACAACAGAAACGGAACATCGAAGCGCAGCGTCGTGCAGTTCAGAAAGCGACCCAGTCGCTGGAGAAGCAACAAGCTGTAGATGCCACCATTTCCTCAGCTCAGGCTATCCAAATACATCCAGGCCTTTGGAGACTTGCGTCCATACACAAGTCATTTCCTGGAAACCTCATCTTTGCAGCGGATTCAGCTATGGTAGAATTTTACGGCATTGATCAGTTTCCACCATTATCTCCCTATTTCTCCTTGCCAATATCTAAGATTGACGACTACCCGACTACGTCAGCCAAGGGCTCTTATCCTATGGAACTTCGTATTAAAACTCTGGAAGGATACAAAAAGACCACACATCAATTCCAGTACGCCGCAACCACCGAGGGTTTAGATGATGCAGCAACCATGCGTGGGAAGCTGGTCAACGCTATGACACTGCATAGTTTGCAAGCTGGTCAACAGCCTAGAGATATCGAGGCAGGGATTTCGAAACCATGGGGGTGCGAAAAGTGTAAGCGTCGTTTTAAGAACGATATCGGTCTCAAATATCATATCACAAAGTCGCAGACAAGTTGCAATCCAACTTGGGATGGGGTTCGTACTATGGGACCAGGCCGACCAAAAGTCTCCAAGCCACCGAAGCGGAAGGTGTACACTAGGAGAGCCTCACCGAAACCCCGAAAGGAAAAGTCCGAAGCATTGCAAGATAATGACTCCTCTAGCGACGACTCTGTGGTAGAGTGGGCGTTGAAAACCGCCGGAGCACGCCCAGAAGATACGCGCCCAGAGCCAAGTAAAAGAAGGTACATGAATCTCCCCAAGGAGATCCAAATGCTAGAGGAACTTGCCGCTGATGTCAGGAATGCGGCATTGATTTTGGGGGTCAATATAAACGATCGGCCAGTTGTTGAGTTGTCTGAAATCCACAATATTCAAGAATTGATTCTCGAAATTGTTCGCGGTAACCAAGGCTTATTCCCAGTTGAGAAAAACCTATGGATATCAATTGTTAGTATTTGGCTGAAGAGTCAAGGCCCTTTACACTCACCTCTCCAAAATCTTCCAGAGTCAAAGCATTGTCGCCAAGCGCTTGAGGAACTGATTGACGCCCAAAAGCTACAGCGCGCTTCATTTGAGATCATGGATAGTATAAAGTCAAAGAGGAGAGTTTCTCGGTTTTTCGTCTTCGAGCCTGATTTTGACATTCACTCTCCATTGGTTGAAGCTTTGAAGTCCAATACAATGCAAGCATTGCCAGATCTCTATGTTCCACCACAGTACACTTTACCAGAGAACGTTATGAGTCGACTTCAGACCAACGCTCGCGGTATCTCAGTGGTTGCGGAGGATGTCGTAGATGAGGAGTGGGACAAAGAATCCCTGGTTGATCCTCTCCAAAATGAGCCAGGAGGTTCTAACGATGACGATCTCGATATGAGCATACATAGCTCGTCAGATAGCGATGATTACGTTGAGACTAAGCACACGCCGAAGAGAAAACGACAGCCAAGAGACCCAAATCTTCCCCCTTTCAAAAGGGCACCGAAAAGTAAGGAGTTCAAGGAAATGGCAAGTGCAATATTGAAGGCTAGATGGGAGAAGGCTCGCGCTCAAGGTCTGACTACACTCCATCCGGACGCGTATCCGGGTCAGCTTCCAAAGCGAATCAGAAAGCCAAAGCAGCCAAAACCACAATTGGGCCCCTCGCAGCTGGGACCACCACAGTTACCACCATTACCACAGTTATTACCGCAATTATCACACAGAAACTTGTCTCCGCAGATCCCACACCAAATATCACCGCAAGTGCCGCAGCGTATTCTGCCACAAGTTTCGCAGCAGAGGAGACCTCAGACTCACGCGACTCTGCCTATCATAAATCCCGCCGCCTGGATTCCACAGCCATCGTTTCTTCCCAATCCGGAAACCGGTACTTGGAGCATTCCGTCGTTGCCAAGGAAGAAAAGACAATATCGGGGTGATCTTAAAAACCGCATGCCGGAGCCAGTCACGTTCTTACAAGAGTCCAATGGAGCTTGGTCTCAAAGAGTATTTGGCCACGGCGCTTTTCCTATCTTCTCAAGACCTGCATCAGTAAGAGGTCTCGCTACTCCTGCATCACAAGCTTATGTGAATCAGAAGCACAATGGATTCCGACCTATACTATACCCGCCTAATCACGGCAGATCTTTGGAACCTCCATTAGCAGGCAGTCAACCCAGAATTCATCTCTCGTCATCGCTGTCGCGGAGTATACAGCGCCCTGTTGATCCCGTGTCGAACAGGAGACCATATTCTGCACAATCTATTCGTGACGGTATGAAAGATTCTGTACGTACCGGAGGAGCCCAGCGTATTTCGAAAGTTACGGGCAAGGTCGTCCGTGGCTACAAACGTAGAAAGACGGAGTCTTATTTCATCACGCATAAATCACCCGTGGATGACAACAACAGCTTCGAGGGAACTGCCTCCCTAGTACAGGGGCCAGACGGTCTTCCACGAACGTCGACCAGGGCTGGAAGCGAGATCCCGGATCTTGGTTTCCTTGATGATTACGACGCGTTCAGACCAGATAATCCGGGCTTAAGATCATTGCCACGCTCATTTGGTTTAGACGGTTCCACTCTAGGAGATGAGTCGCGGGAAGTGGCAGGACCTTCGAGCTCTATTCAGTTTCTAGATGCACAGACCACTTTCGAAAACTGCAATGTAGGCGAAGGATCATGGAAGTACGGCGGATGGTCCATTCCATTCAACAAGGGCTTCGTGACGAAGTGGCGACGAAGTCGGAATTGGACTATGACTTCCATTCCGTACAACGAACTGCAAAGCGATACAGAAGACTTGGAACATTCGTCTGGGACAGTTCAAGTAGGAGGAAATCTGCGAAGAGACTCGAATGCCTCTTATTCAACGCACATCGATGCCAAATATTCTACTCAACGCGTGCAGACTGCAGCGTTCAATGATTTCCAAGGTCTCTTCCAGGATTCAAAGCAGGCATCAGCCGCGTTTGGAATCGAGGTTTCCGAGCAAAGTGTCGCGCCAACGAGGTTGAATAAGCGAGCCCAGACTCAAATGAATCATGATATTGAGCGACGATTTTTGGCTGCTTGTATTGCTGTTCGTGCGCTTGCTGGGGGTATCGAAGGACGGATGGACATGGTACTGCTCATGAACATCATTCCGGGGTTCGAAATTGGTTACTTGATCAAGCATTGGGATACGCTAGAGGCAGAGAATTCCGCTATGATAGACCTGATTGTACAAGATTTTCAAACATCCTTTCCGCTTGCGTATGAGAAGGGTGAGGTTCCACTAGTCGACTACGACTGCCTCCTGGATTATGATTGGCAGGGATTGGTAGACTGGATGTTGACAAATATCGATACTAGTCTAACCAAAATATCGAAGCCTCTGCCAGCAAACAGGAGGGCTATTGGGGAAATATACGACTTGACTGAGCTAAACCCCGATGCTATAACAAAGCGAAAAGAAGCCTACTTCGATCCCAAAACGACAGACTACCAGATTGGCGACCTTGTTGCTAGTGAAGTTAACACTTTTGCGGTCCAACGACCACGAACTCGTCTCGGTGACGATGCACAAATCGACGATCTAGTAGTCGCCAAAACCTGGGTCAGAGCCACTGCCTTGACCCCAGAAGTCGATTGGAATCAGCAAATTGCAGCAGAGAAATTGGGCAATCTTGGATTGGAAATGGTCGAGGAAGCACGTACTGCGCTCGTCGAAGATAAAGTTATTATGCACCGCGCCAAAGGTCGGGCAACTCCCGGTCGCGCCTACGCCTGTACCGATCTATTCAGAAGCACGTTCCGACGCACGATTAGTGGAAAGCAGTTCGTCGATGCTTTGGGGTTCAAGCGCTTTCTCGATAAAAAATTCGCGAAAGACAGACACACTCCTGTTCGTATCGATTACTGTGCCAACGAAGGGGTCGTGATGTGTATCACCAGCTTGCAGGCTGCTGGCCAAATCCGCTTTCAGGCCGCCAATGTGGTTGCGGACAGAATGCATGGCATAAGCTCCGCCACCGAACCAAAGACAGTCCCGAGGAAAAATCTGCGTTTCGATGTCGATGTGTATTGTACTTCCTCGTACATTGCGAACGACCAAAACGTCCTCCTCCAGAAATTGGAGTCCACCTTTCCCCCTCAATCCTCGGGAGCTGGGGAATTGCCTGTCTGGATCGGAATTACAACCCAGCTCATCCCAGAGATTTGGAGGAATGTGATCTGCGCGTTCTCGCAGACAGTGGCTCAGAGGGCAGGCATTGATATCAAAGGCTTATTGGAGACTTTCAGTCCTAGTCTTGAAGGGTGGGAAGTCAGGCGAATAGTGCTTTGGGGTGAGACGATAGGCTTGTTTGAAAGACTTCATCCCGAGATTGAGGGTTGGACTGTGGGTGAGGCTTGGTGGCTAGCCGTTGGTTGTGTTTGTGAAGGTGGAGAGGGAGCTTGATAGAAATGTACAAATACCACCACAAAGGGCGTCGGGGCGCGAGCAATGGGAAGGATATCTGACATGTAACAATAGGGCTCGCGTCGAGCTATAGATCAGTCTAGCCGTTATCGTCACAATAAGTTACGCAATTTGCGGCATTAATTTGTAGTAATCAGGACTAAATTGTTAAGTACTAAGTATGTCACGTGTCTAATCAGGGGTGCAGCTTAGAATAAAAAGCGAGCTCTACTCCTTCCTTCTACCTATATCCTTTTCTACTTTTCTACACCTTACTTA
>QYAH01000499.1:0-29872 GCA_003988945.1 Chaetoscypha palmicola
AAGTGAGAATCGCGAAAAACATATATGGTACAATCTCGAGCTGTGCTATGTAACAATTGTACTAAACAACTTCAATTCAACCCAACCGCTTAGCGAGCTTGATTACTCCCGTAATATCGGGATGGCCCACAATACCACACGTGATAGCGTGTTGGATTATTTTGGTTGCGCGCCAGATCGCGACAACGGCCGGCGTCATTATGGTTCAAGCGCAACTTGTTTCTTCGAACATTTCCATAGAGCGGTTGATGAGTCATGCCAGAAGATCTTTTGGGATAGTACGGAATCAAGTATCAGTTCCTATGTATATTGTTGATTAAATCTGTTCGATCACGTGGGCACACTTATTCACTGCTTTGGAAAATCTTCTACCTTTCAACCAAGCGTACTTATCTCTTTTCCGTATCCATCAATCAATCACACAATCAAATCCAATAACTACGGACTTCCACCGCGAGTGATGAGGCTCTGTAGCACGGGTTACGAGTGATAAACCATTCAAGCGCTTACCGATCGATAACTGAGGTTACCGACAACATCCATCATTGCTACTTCTTCCAGTAGCGTCGCATTCTCGGCGCCTGAAGCCCTCAAAAGTTCCTCCAGTTGATCGATAGCGTATTAGGATAGTGCATGTGAATCATGGACCTATATTCAAGCGACTCTTTTACACAAGACTGTCAGTAGCTCGGGTGCCGTGTCCGGAGTGCTTTCTGATTCGCTGACGTACTATTGCAGTCAGTCAAGATGGTGGACCATATGCATACCAAGTACTTCCTGAACCTGATGACCCCGTGCACTACATGTCGTCTGAAAACATGTCATCTGAAGAGGACTATGAAGATGAGAGCGAGGTTCAGGAAGACCGTATCATGTATGATGTAGTTGACGACATTCCAAGACCGGTCTCGGGACACGAAAGTCTTGGTGCGCTCTTGATGTTTGCAACTCCACATGAATACGAGAACGACGAGGATCGAGATATCTTTGATGATGGACTCGAGACTGATGACGACTCTTCGACCGAAAGCGGATCTAGCGTCAACTACGAGGAAATCGACCAGTCTGATGTTGCGACACGAATCATCAAGATCGAACGTTCTGAGTCCGCTGAGACCGTACCTAGAGACAGTGACGAAATCATCGACAACAACTCCGATGCGTGGGACAGTAACTCAAGTTCTGATGACGAGAGTATAGAAATGATAGATGGAGAGACACAGTCATCAGCAAACCTCAAAATCTGCGCGACGCCAGAACTCCCAGCTACACCTCCCAAAAGTTTTGTTCAGCTTAAACTGCAAGAGTATTCCGACGAACGTATATCACTCAAGCGCCAAGGCGTTAGCATTCGCTGGTCGCTTCTAGCTCTAGAGGAGCAGAAAGCTCGTATTCAACAGCAGATCGATGCATTCACCCAGCAGCTGCAAGAGGGAGAAGAGAAGGCACAAGAGCTCACCGACAAAGCATTAGCCAGCCTTGAGAAGTCCGGCATATCAGAAGCACTCTTCAATGAGTATAGAGAATTTTGCTCTTCCATGAACCCGGAATTCGGTCAGCGAGGCGGATTCTCAATAACATGTACATCTGAACATCACGGCGATTATGTCAAATATGATCCAAGATTTGATATTTTCAAGGATACTATCGAGATGCCATACAATGCATGTAACTTCCGGTGTGAAGCCTCCACAACCCTTGATAAAGAGGCAGTCGTCGAATTCTGGCCCATCAAACCACCCAAGCCACGGAAACAACATGGGGCGAGCAATATGTGAGTCAACAGCCACATTTCATACTCCAGTGGTTTTTGCTAACAACCATATAGCCGCTCTTATATGAGCTTGCGATAACCGCCGTTCGGAAAGACTCTGAGGCTGCGATGGAGATGCTAATAGCTCTCCCAGATATGAATTCGTCCTTTGCGGGTGGGTGGCTTCTGGATCACGAGTATGAGCCAGCATTGAAGCAAGAAGAGATCGTATCTAGGCGTTGGAAGTTTCGTGCTGCTCATAAGATTGATGCACCAGTCACTGTCGAGGGGAAGCGGCAACGACTTAATCTTATGATAAAACCGGAGAATGTGAGATAGGTCATCACTAGCCTTCCTTCTAGCGCAGGTTCGCCTACCGCCCACGTCGTCTGACCATACAACCATACATCAAGGCCGGTGTAGAGGACTCTCGTGTCACAAGATCAATAAAACTCAGAAGCTAGTGTCGATGCTAGGAGATTTAGTCTGTCAATGCCGCGGAGATCATGAAATACATCTCTCGATTTCACTCCTTCGCTAGAACATGCCGGGCACATCATATTTCTAGCCTGTTTTTCTACCTGCTCTAGGCTCATCCTCTGACCTTCGAGGTAACTACGACCTCTTGCAACTTGGTATTTAGGAAACTTCATGCTCTATGATGAATTGGTCCATTCTATTTTCACAGTACATTTGCTTCTAGCCCTTGCGACCACAGATGGATAAATTTGTTTTCTGAGATGTCGAATATCTTTTCACTACACCCGCAGACGTCTTATTTCCTGTGCTAGCAACCTGCCAGAGTATTATTCTCGAAGTTCAAGCTTACCTTTCGTAGATAGAAACCAAGCTTGAGGATCACGCGAGCTGCCGACGTAGTCTTCATGGACGGAAGACTCTCGACACCTATCTTGACCCAACGACTGGAAGGTTACAAAACTGAATGGGGAACCGTATTCTGGTCACGCATATCTTTTGTCAGGGCAGTACAATAGCGGGTCACTAGGCCACTATTTGAACTATTTCAGGATGGATTTATCACCCGATGGATAGGACGGGAATCAGATCTCATATGAGATGAAAGTGTGCCATATGTCTTGCTCACGACAATTTAATTCGCGAGTAATTTCAACCTAAAACATAACGTCCGTGATCTGTGCTCGCGGCTACTAATATCGAATTAGGTGAACATCGATTAATGTTTGTTATACAGGTAGGAGCAGATTCATTAAGTTTCAGGGGTGGGCGACCTTGTTTTTCTCCTTGCTGAAWTRATTCCTTCAAGTTCGTGCGGCTATACGTGGTGGACAGGAATCGTACAATACTTATCCGAAACAAACTGTTGAGCCCGGSAGTTGTAACTTATTTMTATCAATCCCACTAAATCATACGCTATGCAAAGCGTTACGCTCTTCAGAAGACACACGAGCTCCACAGCTATCGTAGTTTTGTTATCACGTGACTCTCCTCTATTCAAGCAAGCGGTAGAACCAGATCCTAAGCGAGCAATTGCAAAAACAGCTGCGAGTAAGAGTAAGAACAAAGGGCGGTCAGAGTCCCAGAACATTCTATCACTAAAAGAAGTAACAATAAAGGCAGACTACCCGTTTTCAGGAGAATGAATTTCCTTTGTTTAATCGACTTTACCTCTACGATCTAGATCTCTGAAAGTCTAAACTTTTCAACCCATAAATAAAAGTATTCATCGTAAGCTCAAACAGCYAAATATGTCCCGGCCGTCGCCGAAAATGACGTTTCTGGATGACGATGGAAGCGCGCAATCCCCAAATCATAGACGCTCAGCACAACCGGCAACTTCTCCAAACGGCGTTCAAAAGACGGTATCTTGGGAGAAAGAAGAGACATCAACCAAAAGACATTCATTGCCAGCTCGAAAACCCCGTTCGGAAGATTCAAATTCTGACATCGCCCTTCAACACCATCCCAAATCTCAGGATGATCAGTCCCATCCTCGCAAGGAGAAACATTCGTCGCTTAAAGAAAAGGTTCATGGCGACACGTCCGTAGTCCATATGCTCGTATCACCAAACTCATCAGAGCCGCTGCGAYCAAGAGCCCACTCAAGCGCTTCACCAACTACAACCCCGACAGCAGAGCGCTTCCCCTTGATCAAATCCATAGCGCGAGGTGAAAAGCCAATCATCCACAAAATCCAATCTACAATCTCAAAACACACGGTACAAAAGACTCATGAAGCAACGGAACGCATGCCAATTGATGACGATGACGACTGGGGTGTAGGCGAAGGGCGAGGATGGGATGTAGAAGGATTAGTGGAGGAGGATAGGATGATAATGCCTGAGGAGTATGAGGAGAGAGTCCTTATTGCGAAGAGAGTTGCTGGTAGGACAGAGGGGTATAGGGGGGATGAAGATGGGCCTAGGAATACGGTTTTTGCGACCGAGGGAGAGATAAAGCGGAAGAGACGGTCAAGTGCTACGAAATCTGGTAGCGCAGGCCTGCCGGGTCTTTTCACGGATGTGTCGTCAAGATGCATTGGAACAGCTGCAATGTCCTCTTCGTCTCCAGCACATCTCTCTCCGACGTGGAGAGAGCCGTCTGCAGGAAAGATTCCTCCATATGAGCAACCCTGTGTTGTGTCCAAGCGGCACTCTGCAAAGATGACTGTTGAGGACGTTCATGAACTAGCCGACACCAGTAGCCCAGCAAACGCTGGTCTCACGAGGGAAAGGCAAGCGTCAAAGTCAATTGACGATGACAATCCCCTGTCGCCAGAAGAGTTGAAAATGTATATGAAAATGAGAGCTGCTCCACGGAAACCCATTAGCTCAAGTGCCTCGTCACCATGCTCGCCAAACCCTACTACATTTCGTCGACATGTTGCTTCACGTTCTGGGAACGCCAAACCGCCCCTCGATGGGTCGAAGCCACTTCCTGAGCTCAAAAGAGACGACGTGTGGAGTCCTGTGGCTTTTTATCATGATACGACGAATTCCGCGACGCAGAATATGTCTTCCAAAACTTCGGGCACATTAACGCGATCCGGCCACTCACCCCAAGCTGAAAAGACAGCTTCTAGAGATCCGGACGCTTTTCGCATCCCACTATCTTCCGTAGGTCATGCAAAGAATGTAGATGGCATCCCGGAAGCAGAGATATACAAGGGAAAGTATATTGGACGCCAGACACACAATATCGGAGCCAAGTTTCCCAGCCCAGATAGTCGGCCAACAGAGACCACCGTCCCTAACGTCGTCGCCGTCCCTCAGAAGGTTCGTCTTAGAAATGCCCGCCTCTAGTTCCTGTCCGGTATTGATAGAGACATAGAATATGACGCAGACACAGAGCAGCGAAGAAAAGGTACGTCTGAAAGGTTTACTGAATACACTTTGCACAATGTTGACATTGCTCGTAGAAGTTTAAACACTATAGCGACTTCCTCACGGCAGCTGATGTTTTTGTTCAATGGAATCGCGAAAGCGGTGCCGATTTACTATGGGACACGCCATACTCAAGATTTCGTTTCGAATTGGTCTTCTCGAGTCCTCTGCTGCAAGAGAAGAATGCCACGGGACCGCAGCGTTTCAAACACGCACAGCAAGAGACAGCGTTGCTATTTCATGACTGGGCGTCAGTGGACATTTGCAAGCTATACTGTGCAGCCAATACACTAGTAGAGGAGCTACTAGAGAAAGAGGGTATCACTTTCACCTTGGAACAGGCTAGGCTCACATCAATCGATGTTTTAAATTGCATGAATAACATTGTCACCGAGGACATGGCCGATCAGGTTCCCAGGAGAGAGATGGAGACAGTCGTGCCGCGGATATTCTATGTCTTGGCAAAAGATACCAGCCGACAACTTCGAAACAGAACAGTCGCAGAACCAGTCCTCGAAAGGAAGATGGACGTTCCGGCGCACGACTCCTTCAAGAGCTGGACATATAGTTTTGTGGAATGGAGAAATCGGGTGATAATAGCAGCCCCACCAGGTTCTCTGCTTGTTGTCTTTGTGTTCCTCCTTGTACTCTATGAATATTCAGGAGTATTGTTCAACTTGTTGGTAGAGTCGCTTAGCTAAAGACGAAATGTTATCTACCCGACCCAACGTCGACCTTTGTAGCATCGAAGTACCGCAAGAAATGTCCTTAAATGCCTTGGCACCTTTCTTCAATTGCAATCGGCCACAAAAGTTCTTAAGCGCTATCCTCCTAGCCTATTGGACATTTACGACCGAGAGCCACAATTTCAGGGGCTACACTCATGTATCCTGGATCTACAGAATTCATAGCAACATGTTGTTCCCTCCACGCTGGCGCACTTTCTGTCTCAATCATCATGTTAAGTGAAGCCTTTGTGATGTTTGTGTGAACATGATATCCGTTCTCTGCTGATGAGGGCGTGAGGGAAGATTCGAAGATTCCTTCCCGAGATGAAACATCAATGATGAGCCAGCGGTTTGACAAAGTCGGTAGGGTGGGTTGCAGCAATTAGTCCATCCGGTGGAGCTGCCATTAGCGGAAGCAGCTCTCTGATCAATATGCGGAAGGAACAACAGCGATAGAAAATATTGAGAATCTCTGGCACTGATCACAGACTGGTATGACCCATATGATTAACGCCAAAGTCCGCCAAATGAACTTGGTGGCCGATCTGCTTTCGGGGCTTCCAGGCAAGACGGCTCTGAAGAAACCACTCGATCCTTCACAAGGAGAACCGCGACCCAACGCCGAGCACATCGTACAACGCTTTAGGAAAGAGGCTGCGCGCTACGTAAATGAGACAARATTCCCTCATTATAACAGCCCAAAATGCAGCCGTGGTGTCGATCTGATCGAGCTGGWCCCTTACAATCACTATCTCTGGCGGTTCTTAGGGATATTGGAGAAGTACCCCCCGCAAGACAAGGACATCGATCTCGTGGCTCAGACCCAAAAGCTGTCCTTGGATCAGGATGCAAAGAAGTCCACCCCAATGGTCTATCCTGGGATTGTTATCTCTGATCTGAAGACACTCATGGATGCCCTCATGTTTGTCTATACCGGTCATCCATCATTGATCGTGCGTCGAATTCATTGGTCTGCTGAACCAGAGTCTTGTCGTGGTCAAAGGAAGCCAGTATATTTCGTGGAACCGGATCCGCATCCTCTCAATTTTCCAGAAACAGCTCATTATTGTATAGCCAGGTACAAGCCGCACGACGAGAGGGAGTACGAGTGACTGCGAGCGTTCCTCACGGTTGTCACATGGATGGAAGAGAACCCCGATATCGGCGTAGAGAGGGCAGAGATCGCTGATGACATACAAAGACGTACATCCGTGCAAGACAGGTTGACATATATCGACTACTAATCGAGTATGATACTAGCCTAATCTCGACGTAGGTGACGGTCTAAGCTGGATATGTGTGAACAATTGCAACGCATCTTATCTCGTCCAGGCTAGTCTTTGGTCAAGTTGAAGAATGAGGGCAAGATCTGAATCCAGATCTTGGAGCTATGGCTCAATATAAGATAGCTATTGAACCCATTAGCAACAATGCAGCTGAGGGATTGAGATTGTATTGTTTCTTGGCACAATTAGTAAAACATAAAGCGACCCAATGTGCGATGCACGGCGTACAGGTACCATGGGCAAYAAGAAAGGACTCGTTTGAGGAGGGGTGTGGAAGAGGTAACAAAAACTGTGTAAAGTGTCGATGACGGAAATGGAAATGTGGAATTTGCTAGCTAGCTAGGGGGAGATGTGTGTTCAATCGCTTACGTAATCAACGACCACTTAACGCGTCCCGGCGCGTCTCCCCATACCTACTACGGACTATCCGTCCAGCTACCTGCGCAACGGTTCTCGGAACCTTGAGACAGGATTGTTACGATGGGGAAACCCGCATCCACCCAGAGGAAGCAACAATCAATCGCAAATTTCTTCACACCAAAGACTGTGAACGGATACGCTAAACCACAGCAGTCGCAAGTCTCTCAGCCAGCGCCACCCGCACACGACGACCCTAATGAGCACGACAACATCTATAATGAAGAGAGCGATGCCGAACCAGAAGAGCCATTGCAATCGATAACAAATGGATCGTTAAAGAGAGCATTGACAAATGAAACAGATGGGCCGCCGAGCAAGCGTACGAAAAGTGCCGATGAAGGTAGCAGCGCCTTCTTCCCAGCTACTAGCAGGTCAAAGACTATCTCAAAGGCTCCGAACCCATCTCCTCGCACGGAGAAATATCTGTACACAGGGTCTTCTCAGTCCGCTCGTGCCGAGCACGCTCCCGAAGAACTGGCGGACGATGAGGCAGCTAAGGCGCGAAAGGAAGAACTACACAGGCAGTTCGTGAAGAAGCTAGGCCATCCTGATAGTATTGCGAGGATCAAGCGAAGGAATTGGGAAATCAGCGAAGAGACAGAGGCGTTAGCTCAGGAGGATGGCGACGAAGAGGAGGACGAACCAGCGCCCGCGAAGACGAGGAAGAAAGGAGCCAAGACTGGAAAATTGACGCCTTTAGAGCTACAGGTATTGGATATCAAACGAAAACATATGGACACATTGTTGATCGTGGAAGTCGGATACAAGTTCAAGTTTTTCGGGGAAGACGCAAGAAATGCGGCCAAAGAGCTGAGTATAGTGTGTATACCTGGAAAGTTCAGGTACGACGAGCATCCTTCGGAGGCCCATCTCGATCGCTTCGCTTCAGCAAGTATACCCACACATCGCTTACCAGTTCACGCAAAACGACTCGTCGGAGCAGGATATAAGGTTGGAGTTGTGAGGCAAATTGAAACTGCGGCGTTGAAGAAGGCCGGTGATAATAGAAATGCGCCTTTCGTGCGGAAGCTTACGAACGTATGGACTAAGGGTACATATATTGATGATATAGATGGACTTGAAACCCCGACAGATGGCCCTTCTGGTGGAGCTCCGGCGACTGGATATCTGCTGTGTATAGCGGAGTCCAAAGCCAAAGGTTGGGGAACCGACGAGAAAGTGGATGTTGGAATTCTTGCCGTTCAACCGAACACGGGCGATATCATCTATGATACCTTTGAAGATGGCTTCATGAGAAGCGAAATCGAAACTCGCCTGCTTCACATCGCACCCTGCGAGTTTCTGATTGTTGGGGAGTTGACTAAAGCCTCTGACAAGCTCATTAAGCACTTGTCTGGAAGCACCAATGTTTTCGGAGATCGCGTTCGCATAGAACGAATAGACAGAAAGAAGACGATGGCCGCCGAAGCTTATTCACATGTTGCCCAATTCTACGCTGATAAGCTGAAAAGCAGTCAGAGTACCGGCAATGAACGAGAGCAAAATCTACTCGACAAAGTTCTAAAGCTGCCGGAAGGCGTAACCATCTGCTTGTCCGCGATGATAACCCATATGACGGAATACGGCCTTGAGCATGTCTTTGACCTCACGAAATACTTCCAATCGTTTAGTGCTCGGTCACACATGTTACTTAATGGCAATACACTCACCAGCCTAGAAATTTACCACAACCAAACAGATTATTCYGAAAAAGGCAGTCTCTTTTGGACCTTRGATAAGACTCAGACCCGATTCGGACAGAGACTATTGCGAAATTGGGTTGGAAGGCCCTTGCTCGACAAAGAACGCCTTGAGGAGCGAGTCTCGGCAGTAGAAGAACTGTTAGATGGTCAACAAACTYCAAGAGTCGATCAACTCCGTTCCCTCCTCAGAGGCATCAAATCCGACCTTGAGCGAAGTCTCATAAGAATATACTACGGAAAATGTACACGACCAGAACTCCTGACAGCCCTCCAAACCCTCCAAAAGATCTCTACGGAATACATGATGATCAAAACTCCTTCAGACGCTGGTTTCAAATCCACCCTCCTGAACAACGCAATATTCTCCCTCCCCTCAATCAACGAAACCATAATCTCAATCCTCGACAAACTCAACGCTGAAGCCGCCCGAAAAGACGACAAATACGCCTTCTTCCGCGAAGAATTCGAAACAGAAGACATAGGCGACCATAAAATGGGCATCGCAGCAGTCGAGCAAGACCTCGATTCGCACCGTCAAGAAGCAGCTTCCAAACTCAAGAAAACCAGTCCTGTTCCCTATGTCTCGGTAGCAGGAATCGAATACCTAATCGAAGTCCCCAACAACGAAGCAAAGCACGTTCCCGCATCCTGGTCCAAGATCTCCGGGACGAAGAAACTCTCACGATTCCACACCCCAGAAGTAGTACGCATGCTCCGCGAACGAGACCAGCACAAGGAATCGCTATCCGCAGCATGCGATACGGCATTCTCTTCCCTMCTAAAGGAAATCAGCACACACTACGCTCCAATCCGCGATACCATCACCTCCCTCGCCCTCCTCGACTGTCTCCTCTCCCTCGCAACCACCGCCGCCTTGCCAGGCTACTGCAAACCAACATTCACATCCAGCACCGAAATCAACGTCGTCGACGGGCGACACCCCATGGTCGAGCAACTGCTCCCCACRACCTACATCCCCAACACCACCACCCTCTCCACCGCCGCATCCAGCACCCGCGCCCTCCTCGTCACGGGCCCCAACATGGGCGGCAAATCCTCCTACGTCCGACAAGTAGCTCTAATCTCCATCCTCGCCCAAATCGGCTCCTACGTCCCCGCCACCTCCGCTTCCCTCGGCTTGTTGGACGGGATCTACACACGCATGGGCGCCTTCGACAGTATCTTCACATCGCAATCCACATTCATGGTCGAATTRTCCGAGACAGCCTCGATCCTAAAAAGCGCCACATCTCGCAGTCTCGTGATCCTAGACGAGCTAGGTCGAGGCACAAGCACGCACGACGGCGTGGCGATTGCAGGCGCGGTGTTGGATTGGGTGGTGAGGGAGACGCGGTGTTTGTGTTTGTTTATTACGCATTATCAGACGTTGGCGGGACTGGCGAGGGGGTTTGAGGGCGGTGGCGAGTTGAGGAATGTGCATATGAGGTTTAATGCTGAGAGGAAGGGGGCAAGTGTTATTAAGGATGTTACTAATGGTGATGATGGGGACGGCGAGGAGGAAATTACTTTCTTGTACGAAGTTGGTGAAGGTGTTGCGCATCGTTCTTATGGGTTGAACGTGGCACGATTGGCCAGGATACCAAAGGCAGTGCTGGATACCGCTGCTTTGAAGTCGCACGAGCTGGAGATGGATGTCAAGCAAAAAAAGTTGTCAGGTCTATCTAAGATGATGGGTGATGTGTTAAAGAGTGATACCACTCATCTCGATCAGCTGATCCTTGGTATCGAGCAACTATAATACAATGCTTGTTAGAATGAGCATAAGCCTATAGCGAGTTAAGTTCCATGTCCATACCCCTGGATAAAATCCGCCCCTAAAATGCTCGCGATACGTCCGCAAGAAAAAACCATAGTATAGCAAATACCTGTTGATAAAATACCTAGGTAATGAAACGCTAACATTTTCCGCCTTCGGAGGTCCCGCGAATCACAACAGTGGGTAAATGTACTCCAACGCCGAAGTCCTCGATCCGGGACCCTGCTTGACTCTACAAGAAGAGCTCACATGCTGTATTGCATGTTATTGTTGTTGGCGCCTGAGCCGGGCGATCCTCCATTACTGTTGGTAATGGTCGTCTGAGAGTGAGATTGCGTAGTTCTCGTCATTGTAGAAACCGGCCGAAACTCCCCATTGAAGCTGGAAGCAAATCCAGAAGCCTTCGCATCCTCCTTGAAACTGAGATGCGGATGACTATATCCAAATGATGATGCGTAAGCATGGTTGTACAGCGGATTGTACGTAGCGTCGTAGAAGACTGTGGGTGGGTATACATGCGATGCCATTGGAGCAGGCCGGAGATTCTGCAAGACTGACGATGAGTCAGATCTGCCGTTCTCTTTACCGCCATGAAAGCGCATCGAGGACATTTTTGGAGCAGGAGTTGGTGACATAAAGCTGGCTGGGGCTGGATGGGGATCGAAAGACGGCGGTAGAAGACCATGATTCGAAAAGTCAAATCGGGGGTCTTCCAAAGAGCTCTCTGTTTGACCTTCAATCGTATTAGAGAGAACATGTGAATCCTGGAAAGGCCACGAACCACTTGGACTCTCTTCTGACCCATCTTGAAAGATTGCAAATGAAGATTTCTGTTTCATGTTTCCGACTGCCAACTTGAACTCTGCTTTTTCTTCTGCGGTAGGTACAAAAGCGTTGCCGAATCCAGGAGCGGACAGAGGGTTCATCATTGATATTGGCTTGACAAAGTTTCGTCCAGCTACATCATCCACATTGAGCGATGCAACAGGCAGCTTTTTAACCGGACTGCCTTSCGCCGCTACCTTGGCTCGGCGTGGTGCCTTCAGTCGAGGAGCATTGACGCTGACGTCAGTCATTGCAGTTTTGCGGGCTCTACGTTTCTTTGGCGTTGGCTCTTTGGCTCCCATCTCGGAAATCTGGAYATGTTAGCCATGATCTTTCTTCCAGGCCAATTTGCAAGTCAAAACCACAGAAACTCATACGCAGGTCCTACGGGCCACGTAAAACACAATCAGGGTGCGGAGACTCACTGGGCTAGTCTCAACAGAAGAAAGAGGCCCGAAGATATCTCTCGATGCTCTGAATTGTCCGTCTGCAAAGTAGCTGATTTCGTCTGCTTTGACCTCTTCTGAAACTGCCATCATTTGGTCCATTACTCGCGTTTCCTTCTTCTGATTTCGCTTCTTCTTCATCTCCGGGGTGGCAGAATCGAACAGGTCCATACCTGGCCAATATATTCCCTTCAGTTTCGTGGCACTATCTGTAGATTTATCATCCCCGTCCTCGCCAGTTAGAGACTTGTATGGCGTGGTAAGTCTGATTACGTGGTTAGCAACAGACCTATCGTAGGGAATAGAGTGGTAATACCTTGGATCAAGCACATTGTCTGCAGATGGGTCTGCTTTCTCGTGATATGGTACTCGACTAGCTGCCGTTGGTGTTTCAAAAATGGAGTTTGATGCTGCCCAATCATCTCCTCCTGGTGAGCCTAACCTTCTGTTGTCTGAAGCCCCTGGCCATAGGTGCATTCGTGGAACTGGGGCGCGGTATATGGGTGTCTTTTGGAGAACGGAATCCTCTGCCGGGGCTTCCTCTTTCTTGCAGACTTCCTTCCTTGTCGTCTCTTTTTTTGCCTGGATCTGGGTCAGTCGACAGTCGAGAGCAGCACAACGGTCCCAAACGTACCGGGATCAAACCTCGATTCATGTTGTTCTTTCTTTCCTTAGCCACCTTCTTCTGCTCCTTGATTGCGAGACGTTCGGAGAGAAGGGAATCCAAACCATTCTCTTTATACCATACGTCGAAATCCTCAAGTGTTTTCTTTGCTGATTGTTCGGACTGCGACCGAATTTGCATCTTGAAGCGGGCAGCCAGGTGCGATTTCGATGATATGTGCGTGAGCAAATGAGAAGTGTCAGAGAAGTTGGGGTTCTTCGGACAGAGCCCGCAGGTCAAGGGGATAGTCGTGCATTGTTTTGGCTGCTTCCCCTTGGGAGGCATCACGTATCGAGTCTGCAGGGGGATACTCGTCAGCAACGGTGTTACTAAGATACCGGAATACCTGTGTCCCTCTTTCGAAAACAATTATTCTGCAATATTGGAAGGACGTATCTGTTCGATCTTGATGCTAAGTGACAAATGTCACATCATTCCAATGCCACCTGCAGATCTTTGGAGCAGAGCAAGCGGTGGATATGGCTCTGCCAATTGCACTCCTGACTTCAGGCTTTGAAGATGCTTTCGGATGATTGATGGTGCAAGAAAAGACCATAGGCGTCATAGCACTTCTGCTATGTAGCTGTCCTGCGGAAGTGCAATGGAAGATGTTGTCTGGTGTCAACAGGAGTCTGTGTCGGAGAGCTTACAATCTTGGAGTGTAYACYGGTTCTGTGGAAAGTGGTCCTTGTCGTGACTGCTCGACGTCGAGGTTGTGCCTTCGTCGCGGCTGCTCGAGAATGGACTCGAAGAGTGTTCGTTTACCTTCAAAGGTCAACACCTGGTCCTCTTCGAAGCTGCATAGTGTCAGAGAGAATACCCATCGTCGCTTCTCCGCAAGACAGCCGACATGGACAACTGACTGCTAGAAAGCGAAATGCAGATAGCATATCAATGTAAATAGCTAACCACGATCCGTATTGCTGATTCCGGGCGGCGAAAGAGGAAAACTCGTATTGCCGATGGAAGAGGAAGAGATCCGCCCACTTGCACTCCTGCTCGAACAAGGAAAAGGATAGGTGACTGAAAGAGAAGAGAGGGAAGGTCAGATGAAGAAGAGGGTGGAAAACACACATGCAAGGTGTAGAGCCCAGGTTGTAGAGCCGCTAGTTCCTCAACCTGTTCCCTTGAGGAAGGCGCGAAGGTGAAATGGAGAGCGTCAACACGACTT
Source organism: Chaetoscypha palmicola (assembly GCA_003988945.1). Lineage (NCBI taxonomy): Eukaryota > Fungi > Ascomycota > Leotiomycetes > Helotiales > Helotiaceae > Chaetoscypha > Chaetoscypha palmicola. The sequence continues at coordinate 14,136 of QYAH01000499.1, forward strand.
CGGGGCTGGCAGGAGCGTTGTTGTGACGATCCGGGTTCGACGGCGACCAGATGAACAGATTGGGTAGACGTGAAATAGAATCAATTCCAGCTGTCCAGCTTCGTGCTTATCGTGTTTGTATTTACGCAGCCAAAGAAGCTGACGACAGAAAATAAAGGATCTTATCACTGGTTGAGAGGTAGGGTCAACACGTGACTATTCGAGTGATGGCCCCGGGACCTTCATGTTGGAGGACAACGACCCAGAGCSCAGGGACTCCAGAGATCGAGTATCTAGATACCTCGTCTCTGCTATCTACTTGCCTGAATACATTCTTAAGTACTACTTGAAGATCGATCAGAGTAGAAAGTTGCCTAATCAGTCCAATCCAACATTTCGATCTTGACCATTAGACCAGGTCTATGTGTCAGATGTCTYGGTTCAATGAACGAAAGCCGTGAACARATACTGATCAGGTCCACAKCYAATGAAAAAGAAAAACATCCAGCCAAGTCGCATTTCTCGCCAGCTTTTGAGGACTCACACTATGAAYGAGTTCTGATTCCTCTCAAAACTGGCGAGTGGAGGTTTCTATTCTCCTGCCTTGTATCCTTCGACCACYAGATATGAAAGGTAGTAGGTTATTAGATGGCAGGAGTTTATGRATACGGCGAGGCGTGTGGGCACGTCAGACCGTGGTACAAAACCAACACTAGGAGAAAGAGATGCCASATTKTACTRATATCTTGCAACCGGTCGATTGTTCGACTTGAATTGGTCATTACTACAATATCTCATCCGAGCACTCGCTCGATTATTGCCTTTGGCATGCAACTAAAGAAGGTCAGCACTGTCGATATAACGAGTTGGAAGTATGCCTACTATACAGCATCAACCTCTTCCAGGCCAGGATATCCAAGCAATGATAGACCAGCAATTCCAAACACTGTATGGAATACATCAACCATATCACCAGGACGGTCTGCAATACCACCTTCTTTTGSATCCTATTGCACGTCAGCAAATGATAGCAATCGATAAGGTCTACACCTACCTGACACTGCAGTATGAACTCCGTCAACTTGCTCCCATCAACCCAATGCAGCTTGCCAATCATGGCCAAACTACTTCCAACCCACCAACTGTAACACACATCTTCCAACTTCTCCGGACGACCATTAAGSCCTCCTGCATCAACCTGTCTTTCGCTTAACCAACTACCTAGCTTCTCGACRTTCACAACATCAATACGTTTGGCGATACTTAATGCTGCCAGGCATGCAAAAATTTGACCGGAATGCGACTCAGCACCAGGACTGACTCCATATCCTCCATCGAAATTGGCACACGAAATGATGTACTCGACGGCTTTGTCAACATCGACTAAATCCATGAGGTGCAACAATGACAAAGCATTCAACGATGCATAAAGGAATCGGGTATCTTCCTCGCCCCATTCATCGCCCGCGAAAGTTCCGGTATCTCGGTTTTGMAGTTCTGCGATATCTATTACGAAAGCACTCGTTAGAATACAACAAGTAGTGTAACAGATTGTGGGCCTGCCAACATTTCCCAACTGCCAGTTKTCCTCCACCATCCCCCTTCCCCTTCTTCTCCAGTTCATCSAGGGCGTCCACCATCACCAGTATTTGTATCGCGCTACAAGTATATAATATGTGCGCATCGTGTCCCGGCGCAGCTCCAAACCCTCCATTATCGCTCTGACAGCTCAACACAAAATCGATGGTTTCGTCTCGAGGAAGCGCATCCGGTCGCCCAAGGAGGTGGAGAGCCGTCAGTCCCCAATATAAACCGTTCAGTCGGAGGTGTTCTGTAAGCCAGTATTCGAGTTCGTCTTTGCGCTGGAGCATGTTAGTGGGGTACAGTACTAAACAGATTCGGAGGGTCATACCGAGTCAAGGCTTTGAATATACTTTACATGGGGTTCGATGGCAAGCTGTAGTTCATCTGGGAGGGCTGATGAAACTGCGCGACCAGGTCCAGAGACTAAAGACATCCTCGAGATCGAGAAATGGAAATTTAGTTGTGTCTTTGGTTCAAGCGTGGGAAGGCTCACCATAATTGATGGAATTTATGGGGCCAATCAGGTGCGGTATCTCATACTGGTATCAGCCTCGTCTTCACCTCATGTGTTCCACGAGGCTTGACATCCATGGATGAATTTCCCCACACCCCACGACTCGTTTGGATTACCTCCAGACGGATCGAGAGAGCCATAACCAATTGCATAGCATTGTTGACTTATGAATAGATAATCAGTCTTGCTGTCTCCTGATGCCGGGAACGGCGGTCGTAGACTCAACGGCTCGGAGTTTCAACAAACCCCGGGTGCACCAATTTGTCATCGCCAGCTTCATGTTATACATCCGCTTATCAACGACATGTCTATTCGCTCGTTCCCATCCTCTTAGCCCTCTTGGCTACATATTCAACATTGAACAATCGTATATATTCGAATTTATTCTTGTTTAAGTAACTATCTTTAGCTYATTGGTGTTTCTTCTGCTGCATTTTCTTGTCTTGATAGCTTGGTCATTGGCCCAACACAATGYCCTCCCCTTCCACAACTAATGTCTGCCGCGGCAACAGGGCCTTTACTGCCCTAAAGAAGCTCCGTGGGACCCAATTGGCCTCTGSRAAATCTTCTACACCTATTTCTACCATTCCACAGACATCACCAGAGCGCCTTGCCGATACATCAGCGAAGACGATCCTCTATCTCGCATATGGCTCCAATCTGTCCGAAGAGACCTTCAAAGGCGCCCGAGGCATCGAGCCAATTTCAGCGGTCAATGTGCATGTTCCCACTCTCTCCTTGACATTCGACCTGTCCGGCATACCTTACAATGAGCCCTGCTTCGCCAACACGAAGTATCGCGACCCATTGAACGACCCTCCCAARGATGGCGAATATCATAAGGATAGATGGCACAAGGGSTTGATAGGAGTTGTGTATGAAGTCACCCCCGAGGATTATAGGACAATCATAGCTACGGAGGGAGGTGGAGCAAGTTACCAAGATATTGTCGTGCCTTGTTATACTCTAGCACCTGGGGGAAGAATAGTTGATCCTCACCCAAGCGGGACCTCTTTCAAGGCACATACCCTTCTTCAACCCAGAAGCGACTCGGACGACGATGAGAAAGCTATCCAGGTGGGGACGCTTGCAGATCGTATCGAGCGACCAGATCCCTCCTACGCCCAACCATCAGCTCGATACCTCAAACTCATCACCGATGGCGCCGAAGAACACTCACTCCCATCCGAATACCTCGCATTTCTCTACAACATCCGTCCATACACAATCACGACCAAGAGACAAAAGATCGGACAAGGACTCTTCGTCGCTGTCTGGATTCCAATAATAATGGCACTTTTTGGACTTGGCAAGAGCTTAGCGGATGATGAGGGTAAGATCCCGGATTGGCTGGCGACTTTGTTTGGGCTTGTTTTCAATGCGCTGTGGATTGCGTATGATAGGTTTTTCAAGGATGCTTTTGGTGATGGGGAGAGGACGATGAAGAGGGGTAAAAAGGAGGATGGTGATGCAGAGAGGGGAGTGGAAACGTGGATTGATGAAAAGAAAGGATTACATTGAATGTCAAAGCAATCGCAATTCAATTCTGATTCATATTCAGCGTTAGTATCAATTTAGATGCCAATCTAATCTTCATTTCATCTCAATTCGCCAGTAAACACAAGCCAACCCAGCAATGCTAGATGTAGGAAGGATCTCATGTTTCGTTGCTCACGGGTTAGAGATATAGTGAAGCGACTTCCAGCCATATAGACATTCAAGTATCCGCGCTCTCCACTCTATTAGAGGATTTCCAGTCCTCACCATTCATATCATAAAGATGTATCAAACTTATCGTCGGAAACTCAATGTCAATCTGCTAATCTCACCACTTTTCGGCGATTACGTGCTGGAAAAGACCGATTCAGAGCTTGTAACTACTTAAGTACGTATCTTCTTCTGCAATCATGACTTATACGATTGATTAAGCTGAAGTATACCTGGGCTATGCACGTTTTACTTCAACGACTAGACCTTGACCAGTTGGCCCTCTACAAGAGAGCCCTACCAAAGCAAAAGCTTTAATTAATAATCAAATTAGCATTTTATTTCTTACTCTGCGGTACCGCGACTTTTTTAGTTTGTCTCTTAAAGCGTCTCTATGGTACCATATAGGTACAGCACTATCATAGATTTATAGCTGACTATAGCATGTCCATACACTCATTCCACCGTGCGCACGCGTTCTACTATCAGGGCGCTTAATACGCGGGAAGATATCAAAGTATAGCAGAGTAAGAGATAATTGTAAAATCGATTAAAACTGTATCAAGTAGATCTGTTGTCAACTGTTACTAAATACGGCGCGAGGGTACTTGTGTCTACTTTTATGGTAGGCGAATGATCTAGCTTTCTCGGGACAATCAGGATTCAACGTCGGCTTTCCAGGGGGTGTGCTCGATTTGGCGCCCATCTCAGTTACTATAGGGATCAGGGGACTTCTTGATTACGTCTCTGTATTGTAGAGGAAGCTATTCCCAGAGGGTATTTATATGGGTACGGCTAATCTGGAAGAGATGAGTAGTAATGTTAGGATGTTGTAAGACTTTCCTCCCTGGAAAACCTGCATTAGAACTCGGGAGGTGTGTTGTTTATAGAGTAATCTTACAGGACGGAGAGTAATTGATTGATTACTTGCGGATATTCCGAAGTATATTTACACATTTTATTTGAATGGGGAACAAATTGGTAGTGACATTGCACTGAGATCGACAACCTCGATATCGCTGTCGCCGTCGTTCTCGCACACGTTAAAATAATTAAAGAGATTGTCCCTATCGTGCAATTGGGATATTGCCTTGGTTGGTGGGATTCTTTACTCGTTTAAACACCTTTTGGAATTGTTTAACGCTCGAATCAATCCGTTTACGTGCAAGTTACGAGGCGTTTCTGGGGAGGCAACGGCCAAGTATGTGGCACACAATTTCTCATGAGGGACTCAAGGACTATAGATGCTTTTCAGCCATAATATCGGTCATAGCGATCGTGGGGTGCTCAAGCAGGTGGGAAATTAGGGGCAACGGTGAGGTGGGTTGACGGGAAGGACAAATACAAGGTTCCTGAATCCACCATCTTCATTACTATGCTCACTCTACTATAGATGAGATACGCCTGGCAGAATCGTGAAATCTGAAGTTGAAACCTAGCTGTCCCGAGATGCTCGGCGGATAAATAATGTTAATCGATCAGTGCGGGTGCCAAAACACCTTCATTAGATTGATAGCTGCGTTAATGTGATTAAGCGTAGCAAGATTCACGAGACCCTGTCCTACGAATACTTTGCCTATTCTTCTGGTAGCTTTAGCTCATGCTTCCTCTCAGCGTGAATGCAAAGTCCTGTTYAATACAAATTGAATRTCGCGCGCACGATAGTRCATTTGACAAAGATCACGCGAGTGATTGTTCCTTGTCCTTTGCTGTACTTGCTACATGTTCCTTTCATGCCTCTCCTGTTCATCTTGCTTGTTTCCGAACAAAGCCATTGATGTCCTCGCATATMTACCTTTGGAACAGMTGCCCGATACAGTATTAAGTTCGCCGAGATCTGACAGGACTTTTCTTTTTATCACCACCCTTCGAGATCACCTCGATATTGATACAGGATCATATCCCATCATACTCATACTGACAGACTTTGTGCACAACGCTGAGCGCGACTACAAACATGTCTAGTAATATTCGACCTCGTGATATTCGAGCTTTGCGTCAATCATATTCTTTCCCAGAAATGTCACCGTGGTCCCACGCTGATCTCATATTTCTTGCAGTCCTTCCTCAATCCTCTGAATTAGGCGGCAGTCTACGCTGGGACGAGCTAGCTGAACATTTCAACAACTTGAAAACACGTATTTTCGGATATGACTCTAAATCAGASTTCACCGCTGAAATGCTACTCCATCGCTTCACAACCCATGGACACGTTCTCCTAAGTAGTAAGCATCTCCCATTCGCACCCATCGTCCCAAACCGTACACTTACTGAAGACGGTATTGAGGATCCAGCTGCTCATGAAAAGGAGCTTCGGGAAGCAGCTCGGGCGCGAGAGCGGTCAGCAATCACGAAGGAACATAAATGTCTACAGATTGCAGCGAAGAAGACATACGCGACTTGGCGGATGAATGTGGAATCCGGGCTGCCTCCTGAGGAGGACACTAGTACTATTGATCTTGCGCCTGATCACACTTGTAGAAATTGTAAGGGATGTCTTAGAAATATCAGTTACCAGGAGAGTGTCAGGGTACGACAGAAGCCGGATTTAAGTTGGTCGTAATCCGCGGGGAGATGATTCTTCTTTCTGCGCTTTCGTATCCTTCGCTTCTCTATGGTCGTCAATAACCCAGATCAGTATTGAACTCCAATTAATAAATTCGCTTCTCTACTTGCATACGTATAACTCCTATGAATTATGTTTCTTTGTGCTATTGTGAACACTTGAATGCTCCTACGTGTGTGTCGTAACAGTCTTATCGATAGATTTAAACAGCTATGTTGTTAATGAATTCGCTACATGCAGGCCAAACAACTCATTCACCAACAACAAGCTTCTCGTCCATAAACAGGTTCATATAGAAAGGTCATAAGTCTTCCTTTCCACTTCTTCTTTCCCAGACTCAAACCACCCAACTTCCCAAGCATTTCCACATCTCAACCTTCAGTCAATACATTACAATGACTTTCTCCCAACTRGAAAACGCCCTTCTCATGGAGCTTTACTACAAGAGTAGACACGCRGGAGATCCTAATGGTTATACATGGGAAGAAATAGCCAAGAGGATGAATARACATATCGACGAACGAGATTTGAAGATAAAGCAGCGTTTCAACGCTCCCAATTGTCGCGCGCACTTCACCAATCATAGAGACGAGTTGCTGGCAAAGTGGCCCAAGGGGAGCTGGACGGCTGCATTAGTTGCAGAAAATCCTGAAGTTATAGCTGCGAGAATTTTGACTGAGATGTCTAGGGCAGATGCAGATTTGGCCAACAAGGAAGAGGGAACGAGAGAAGATGGTACAAATCAGGACAACTTGGCTGACGATGGTGTTGCTCTAAAGACYGAGCTCCCTATTCGTCAGGGAAAGACAGCCTAGAATTCTATGAGCTATATGAGGCCAGCGATTGAGTAGAGATTGGTCTAGAAGCTAGGATAAGATCTATCCCACAATCGCACATCAACAGCAAATAGGAAATCTAGCATAATAATACAACATATTTCATATTGAACGTGATTTTAAATTAATCATTGCCGCCGTGTAAATCACTGCGTTTAGAAACGGGTTTTACTGTGATTCCCGCACCTACTGGATCGAAAATATAAGATAAATGAACATACAAAAAATGAAGACTTGCTATTTGCACTCGGTAGATTCATGGTAGTGAGCCTTTGTAACTTTTTATTATATAACTTCGACTCAGTGGACTCCCTCCAGTGCCTCCCTCTCGACCCCCGCATCAGACTTGCTCCGGTATCAACAAAGCCACATCCAAGGATATATTAATGAGGGTCTTCAGCAMYATGCCGATGATAAATAGCRTTATGCTGATGAGAAATATCTTGAGCATGATGACCCCGATGTCAATTCCATAGTAATGAGCTGCGACAAACCCCAGTAGAACGACGAGAATTCCTCGGAGCATTTTTGCGTGATGTGGAGCTTTTCGGYTCCGAAAAAACGAGGGTGTGTTCTGTAGGATTATAGTTATTTGGTAGGATAACTCTATGTTGTGGTATAGGATGTTTTGGGGCGAGAACGAGAGTGTATACTGTAGAGCTATGTATCTTACTAGAAATTGTTTATGTTGTAGTATATATAGTTCCCCCTTGGTGGACGTGTGAATGCACCATGTCATTACAATAAGTCCGTTTTTCAAAATGATTCAAGTTCAGGTCTGAATAGTGCGAGCCAACAAAGCATTGTTACCGATGGTGTTGTTTGATTCATCGATTTTGAAATTTCTTTGTGTATCTCTGTCCTCAGCCCTGGATCTCATGTCTGAGGCTGACTTCCAACAGTTCGGTAAGTRTCTCGTGGTYAKAATGMTGTCTCTCTTCCTGCTGACCAGAGTGCTCATCAGGGAGCTTAAGTCCCATTGACGAGATATGTTTGAAAACGTTGCTGTATATTTCCGTCTCTGTACATAGGTGCCACTGTACAAAGACTGGTCGGCGATTGGTAGGCTGGATCCTGTAACGAAGCATGTACTAACATAAATCCCTCCATATGCATACTGCTAAGGTATCGGAATTACTGAAGTAAAAGTGAAAATTGGGATTGCCGGACCATTATTTGAGAATATTATTACAACTTTTACTTCTGGTTTGTCATTGGGAAAAGAATTCGTGAATCATGACTACTGAAAGATTTGCATGCCCCTTGAGCACAAAAGCTCTATTAATATCCAATGTCTCTATGTAAATTTCGTCCCAATCAAACTACCCAACAACCTCGATATGTGTCTGACCCCTCCCTGGCAAGAGCTGGGTGCAAGTGACGTCTTCTCTGATCAAGTACGAAGCACGCGAGTGTTGACCCTAGTGATCCTTGAACGCCGTTGAATGGCAGCCGTATGACGCGTACCAATGGAGATTTGTGTTCACCCTCCTGTCCTTCGATGCCATAACAATCATGATATGGGACTTTCTTCTACTCCTCATAAAGTTCTGCTACTTCCTCCCTTCGGTCGCTGTACAACGTTGAACGTTTCCCTTCACCAACAGCATGAGTGACTTGCTCCGCACTTCCAGCAGTATTGGAGTTTAGAGTTCTGTTATTTTCTCCCCTCGGTCGCTGTACGAGCTTGAACCTTCCGTTTTCGACAACCGCATAAGTCTCTTGCTCCGCACTTCCAGCAGTATTCGGATTTGCGGTGGGCGGTGTATATGGACTAACGTAAGTCTGGAACTGATTCGGTCCGGTTGGAGTGTCAGAGTCGCAGTATTCAAATGGTCTATATCCTGGTATGATCTCAGGAGCGTAATTTTCCCCATGATTGTTTATATCTGCTCGTGGTGCACGGGAACAGACTTCTGCCTTAATCAGAAACGATCCAGTCAGCGGGTAGATTCTCGAGAGGATATCGCAGCAGAAGTGACGGTGACGAAGCCATTCCCATAAGTGTTCTAGAGATGTTTACGTACAAGAATATCCAAGGGCGTAGAACCATATCCTGGAGCAGTATCAAGAGCTGAACTACGGTTCTTCATCTCACTCTCGATCTGGATCTGTCGGGTGGGACTGACGCGTTGATAGAGTGGGTTTCTTGCCTCGATTGCTGCTCGAACTCCATCTTTCCCCCATTTCTCGAACAGTGCTTCTTTCTCATCTTCAAAATGCTGAGACGTGGCAGCGCTCGAGTAGAAACGGAACAGCCCCAGATCACGCTCTACATTGAGCTTATTCATTGACTCTGCAACCCTTGCCCAACGCGAGTTTGCCCTCGCCGAGCTCATCTGCCCCAATGGATGTAATGTCTGTCGGTGGTAGACCTCCATTAACAAGGCGTCTTCCAATCTAGTCCAAGAAGCTCCCCCGTTTGGTAAAGGAGTACGAACTCTTCTGTTTTCATTTTCGTTGTTCATAGCTGCTATAGTTTTCGACTTTTGTATGGAGAAGAAAAGAAATGTAGAATRGGCTTGAGACGCTTTTATGATGGTCTTAGGCGAATAAGAATTATCCAGAGATTCACTGTTCCGCAGAAGCGGCTCATTCACTGGAARTGCCTGTCTACAACTCTAGCTCTATTGTTCGATCATTCTTAAGCGAACATATCCGGTGATTCGCTCTTTTGCCACAAATTCGAACAACAATAGACCTTCCCTAAASCTCTATCTTCGTTATTGTTTCTTAGATATCGGGTGAATATATCGCTATGCGGGTAAACGTTCAGTTCAGTTTAAGCGGGATGTGAGCAGGAACCTAGGCCCATCTGGGTATGAGAACTAATGCCCTTTTCGCGGAGCAATCGAATTGAAAAGAGGAGACTTGCAGTCATGTCTATCATGGTATTGCACTGATCTGTATGCAGAAGAGAATCGGATTTCATGAAAATGGTTAGAGGTGATCATTTTGTTTCTTCTCATCATTATGTTTCTATGTCACACTCGTATATTTGCAGATGAGGCGTGGAAAAAGGATAATATGGAATGTTTTATTGGTAGACTAGGTTTGTTATTTTAGTGATTGCAAGTCAGCAAGGGAACAGAGCAGGGGATTGCGGACCTATGTGTGAAGGGTTGGTGGACCATTTATCTTCACAACAGCCAAGGTCTTCCTCGTTCGGCTCTGGCCCGTTCATAGCCATCCGGTCGCGGATCAGGTCGTCTGATAGGTGAACTAGGCAACTTGGTACGTGGCTTTTGGTCTCGGAACTTGTCAACACTCGGGCCCGTCTCATTATGCTCACTCTGTTTCTTGTTGTAATCGACTACACGTTGAACACAGACGAGCTTTGAGGCAATGTTTAGCGGAAACCCTTTGAGGACTTCTGCAGCAACTTCAGTGGCAGTGAGTGGAGTGTTACGCTTCAAAGTAGCTGATGCCTTCCTTCCCGAGGTCCTAGGAGTAGCAGCAGCATCCGACGAATKATCCAGTGRATTATTCTTCTGAGGACCAACGTTTGCGATTTCTTCCCACAAATTGACGCGATATTCAGTCAATATTTCTCGATGAGTCTCAACAGAGCCCCCCAGATACTGCATTGAACGCTCCCCTTTCATGTTCCAGATCTGTACCAGTCTTCCCTCGGCATCTCTGATGTGATGCACGATAGAGGCTTGACTGTATGGGAAAGCTCCAATTTCGCAAGGGCTATGAGCCAGTATGTTGCCTACTATATGATTCATGATATTGGCCACTAGTTCCCAGCTCATTCCCCTCCGGGATCCTTGCAGTGGACTATGAAAAGGATACAGCCACATCAGAAGAGCATCATCTGTCGTTGTCCATATTTTGTCTGGTCTAATCGAAGACATGATTCTCAAGAAGAACTGATTCCTTGTCTTTTGTGGTTGATATTCCTGAAATACTGTGCAGAGTTGAGCTCAGGTGCTTGAGTCCCAGAAAGTAGCAAGTGAGAAAGGCTCATGATTTATATGTACGAATTCATTAGTCTGTATAATACTGCTGATGCAAAAAACAGAGTTGAAAGAAGTTGAAAAAGTAGACAAGTAATTGAAATTGTGGTTACTGTTCCGGATTCGTGGTACTCATGAATCGTGGTGTTCACGAATACTATATAGTGTTCGTGAATGCCACGCTCCTCACGAGTACTATATAGTACTCATGAACACCACGATGCGATACTAACCAAACTCGTCAGATCTATCTCTTATAGCCGCATTTACAATTTATAATCTCTCTATCTCTTACTCTATAGTACGGCCGCTTTTAAGCACTATACGCTGTGACACTCTTAAAACAGTGTGTATATGTTCCGTGGTAGTCATGAATCCATGGTGTTCGTGAACACTATATGGTATTCGTGAATACTATATAGTATTCGTTAATACCATGGAATCGCGACTACTATATAGTGTTAATAAACACTACGGTACGTAACTTTCCGTGTTTTATAAGGAGTTATAACGAAGGCGCTAGCGCTACAAGTAAGACTATTAATATAGAATTAGCTCTTTAATAACAAATTAATAAGGATCTCGCTACTGCTAATAAGCTAGTATCTTAACAAGGGCTTTTATCCGAATCGGAATTATCATCTATACTAGAGGAAGTAGAACCTATCGTAGAATTAATAATCGTGGAATCAACTTATAAGCGTAAGAAGCGATAACCTTACGATTGATAGATTTAAGGGTTTTAATAGGCTTGCTTTAAAGCACCGTGGAAGGAGTTAATTAGGTAGATTAATATAATACTATAGTGTTTATAAATACTATATAGTAGTCACGATTACCGTAGTGTTAACAAATACTATATAGTATTCACGAATACTATATAGTATTCGTCAACACTATGATTCGCGACTACTATAGAACATATAGACCTATTATAGGTCTATATATAGATACGACGCAATTTAGCTCTTTTATAACTAGGGAGCGCGTTTATCGTTAGTAGTTTATAGTAGAATATTTAAGGCTCTTTTAAAAAACCAGACCTAATATAGGGAATAAAACAACTTGTTATTACTCCTATATATTTATCCCTACTAGTAAATACTCTATACTTATGTCTCTACTATATACATGCTTTTTACTATCAAAGCGTAGTTTACGCTCGAAAAAAAGGCCGTACTATAGAGTACACTAATAAGGGCGCTATAATTATAAAGATAAGATGAATAGAGATTAACTATTAAAGTACTATTTAATCTAATCGCTCGCCTATTCCTAAACGCCTTGATCTGCGCTCTCTAGAAATTCGGAAAGTTACGTCCCGTAGTGTTCATGAACGCCATATAGTACATTCTAAGGCATATTRTATTCACGAACACTATATGGCATTCATGAACACCATGAAACCATGACTACCACGGAATATTTCTGAGTATTTTTGCTCAAAGAATTACATGGAGCAAACAAAGCGATTGTTCGAATGGCAAGACTAACAAAACAATTCCTGGACCGCCAAAATGAATAAAAGATCTTTGTTGACGTAGAAGCGCACGGCGATTTGAACAACCCCATGAATCGAATTTGTGGCGATATGCAAAGGCCTTTTCCGTAACAATGACCTTGGAACTCCATCTTGAGTTACAGCATTTGACTTACCATGATGCATTTCTTTGCTCATAAAGTTAAGTGATTCGAAAAACTCTTATTACAGGGTGGKTATGTTTCTTGCAGAACTAGCAACTAGGTATGTCAATACAATACACCGTCAATGCTTAATTACCCTATGATGATAATTAAAAATTCATGTACACACGATATCCCAGCTACTTCTATTATCAACGGCCGCATCGAAGGCAAAAGTCTCGACGACGGCGAGTAGCACCACACGAAGCTCCAGACACCAACGCGCTAATCCATGCTTGTACTTTACGATGACCCCCAAAACTGTCCAATTGTTCCGTGTGAACCAACAACGATAACCGATAGACTAAGGACGAATCCACAATCACATGTTCTGATCAACCTAAACTGCTTGTTTTCTCTCTTTCTCCTCAACAATATGATCTAAAATGGCTATTCTTTGCTTCAACTTGACGATCTCGCCTTCGAGGGACTTGTTTCTCGATTCAAGTTGTTTTAGTCGCTCTTTAGCACGCGTCATAACGAGAGATTTCGAAGGCTTGACTCGCACTAATCGTAGATTATTAGTGAGTGCGGTAAGTATAAAAGTGTAGTAATCGAAAAAGGTTAGGACATCATGCGAAATGAAGTTCCGTGATATGAGACACTCRATCACGCTAYAAAGATGTCGGGTCAATCGAGGTTAAAMAACCAATACGGTTCGGAGATCAGATATTGGGCTTGACGCAGCTGCGACAGAGGATKCGCGGCTAGAAAGACAGTATTTACTAGCGAAGTTATGGCAAAATTATAKCACAGAAGAGGCTATACAGATCGTCGAGAAGTCGTTGGAATAATGTCAAAGTAAAGGTGCTCCTAAACTAGCTCGACGCAGGATATGTAGGAGAAAGTTAGGACTCACCATCCGAACTTGTCTCAAACAGATGCACCGCTAAATCCGCAATCTTATCATTCAGCCTCTCCCTGTAATTCTTCTCGACAACTGTGTGTGTACGTTTCGCCTTTTGAATCGATGCCTCGTCACTTGTAGATACGGTTATCTGATGCGACATGCCCTTCCTCATTTGCCTATCTTTCGAGGAAGAATATCGGGTTGGAGATTGATCCGATGTTTCTTGGGTTGAATCTTCGTCGTCCTCGAGGCTCTGATATCTTCGTTTCCTCGTGCGGTCACCGATGTCTASTGGTAGTTGACCTCGCGGTGAGGATAACGAAGTTTGATGATGTSGAAAAGCTTGAACATTGGGACTAGGAGTCATCGATGAAGCAGGGAACTCGCTCATGGACTGTAGTTCCGGAGTGTCTTGTTGGCTGAGAGCTGCGGTTGTGTATTGCCAGATAGCAAATGGCACTTCTGGTGGTGTTCTTGATTCCCATGGTGAAGTTAGAGGTGCCCAATCATGCTTTGGCCGCCGCGTCAGKTCGTTATCATCAAGTTTTGAAGGAAGTCACTTACRCTCCAGTCTTGAACCCGACCATTCTTGCCTTGTGGGAGTAGACAATGACTRTTCGTATATAATGGTTCCATTGCAATTGCTGGCGTGATACATGAWATGCTCGAATCGATCAGAGATGCTAAGCTAAGATATTGTGCAGGAGATTTCATGAAGACGTGGAGATTTGGCCAACTTGGACGCCTGTCGTGTCTGTCTTTCAACAGGATCTTGTTCGACCATCTTCTCACTGTAGACAAGCTTTCAAAGCAACCATGTGAAGAACGTGGCGAAGCGAGATCCTTGATCATTCACCAAACGATCATCAAATAAGGACTAGACCGATGCCAAGGAAATGAGAAAATACTTCATCGTATGTTGTGGTAGGAGGGACTGCAGGAGGAGAAGCTCCAGCTGCAAGAGGAACTACATTCGTTGAGCGAGAAGCAGRTTCTGACACACGAATGGACAGGATAGGTCTTCCATGCTCGCTTMGAGCCTGTCATAACTATGCCAAGATGGCGCGGCACAACTAAGKATTAAGAAAAGCCACTTGYGTTGTGTTGCGGCGTGGAAATATCATTGATGCGAGTGACGTTGGACGAACTCGCAATTAACTTGTAAGACAGTAGAAAACGAAATACGTTTGAAAAGTAGCTTGCACAACCCCGAGAACAAGCAAAARTYGCACGCAATAATGATAACATTAACTTTAGGTTGTAAGGAAAAGCTTCATTRGTGTGTCTTTTTGCCCAACCTCAGCTGAACTTTTGTATGAATTGCATTTAGAACGTTGCCAGTCAGTAAGTGATATACCAGGCTGCAACAARGTCAAATCTTGGGACTACGCCGGAGACGCAAGAGAGATGCATATGYTAATACCATCTCGAGAATAACTTGGATGGCCCCGAAAATTGTGACAGGACACCCACTGGTGGAATGGTTCCTGGCTTCAATTATTGATTATCATAGATGATGGCTTGACCTTCACCAGGATACTGCAGTGGTTGCCGCATCCTTGCCTCAACGCCCGCCAATCAAAAGCTATCGCTTACACGGAAAAGCAGCCGGCGGATGTTTCAATTACGAAAACTGACGTAGGATTGCTGGGACGGGATATAGAATTCTCTCTCTATTGATAGTTATGCACAAAACCCTTCTTACAGAGTATTGTTGGAATAACCCACACGAAACGAGGTCAGATCGCTGTCATTTCGTAAGGATTACTACTTTCTTTGTTGAAATAATGCTTACTAAGCCTGCATGACCGTGCGCAGTGCAGAGACTTACACTCAAATCTGTACTGTAGTTGCTTCTCTCTTCATCATTAAGAAGATATTTATACATACACACATACTCAATTCTCAACAGATTAGAAGTCTCGTCGCCTACTAACTTACTACTATTCAGAACTTCACTCTACTATATAAACCTTATTAACCCCTTAATTAACGTAATAGCTAATATTCTTAAAGTTACTAAATTTATTACTCTTAAGGAGGGAAAAGTTCTACT
>QYAH01000500.1:0-16041 GCA_003988945.1 Chaetoscypha palmicola
ACAACCAAAGCATAAAGCACAACAGTACGACCTGCACGACCAATTTTATAATTAGCACTTACTCACTTAGAACCGAGTATGCTATCGTAAACAGTAAAAGATGTACTTACTGCCCGCTGGACCTTCCCGACCAACCCCTCCGCCCGACCTCAGAATTGTTCCTCGGCTTGCCTCAAGAATCTCTTAAGGTCCTCGAACTTGAGGAGAACGATTTGCTATCACGTGGTATCAGTAAAATTCTCATCCAAATGGTTAATAAGCGGCGAACAGTGAGTGATATAATACAAGATTTGCGAAAACATCAGGTGAACTTACGTTTACTGGGCCTAAAGCCGCTGTTATAGCCTGAGACAACAATAAGGCACCCGCGCTAGGCAGTGTCTATAGCCTCGGAGGCGTGTCTTATAGCTAGACCTATATCTCCTCTCTATAGGTATAATCTAACTCTACCTCTACACCGTAGCAGGGACCTCCTGCTCACTCATGAGACGAGCTATCTCCATCTCTTCTTCATTCTCCTCTTTCTTCTTCTCCTTCTTCTCTTCCTGTATAAGATGTTGTGCGTTGATGAGTTGACTAGGTGCGGATCCGGGCATGTTCATTGCCATAGATTGAAGGCCGAGGCCGTTAAAGCTCTGCGACATGCTAGTTGGGCGAGAATTTGGCGAGGCTTCTTCGATGGAACCAAGATTGTCTCCTCCTTCCTTCTCATCCCTACGACTTTCTTTCTCTCCCTCCCCCCCCTCGCCCCTTGCTGCTGCTATTTCTGCCTCTTCTCTCTATTTCTGCGCCCTCGTGGCCTCTCTCTCCCTCCTTGCTGCTCCGGTAGGAGACTATGGCTTGGCGCATCACGAGGACTCGAGTTCGGAGATCTTGACTGTACGGAGACACGTTGTTAGTAAATTTCAGAGACAAAACGTGCTTTCCAGGTAGCCAGCTCGCGGGGAAGTAGATCGGAAGTGGTGGTACTTTGCAATGTTTAATGTGAAATGTAGCAGAAGGGACTTACATTCTTGGGCTCTTGCCTCTTGGAGTTGACTATGTATTAGCGTCGTGCTCAGACGTTCCTGCCGTTGACGGCGCTGAGTGGAGGCAATTCCTCTTTGTCCGCCAAGTACCGCGAGTCAAGTGTAAACAAATGCTCACTAATAACATTTATAGTATGGTGGAGACTAAAAAGAGTCGTCGCATCGGCAGATCCGACCAGAAAAGATGGAAAGAAAGACGCCAAAGACGCCGACGAGGATGAAACCGCTGAGATGACGCGAATCAGCGTTGCTCCAGCTGAGCACCTAATTGAACGAATGGAAGTCGAAACGACTACCACACAGACTGGCTACAATGTAGAGAATCGATGGATGGAGAAGGAAATCTGAGGGATGGCCTGACCGAAACCCACTACTGTCAGATAAACGGGGAGAATCATAGTGGAGGTGGACGAAAAAAGACATATTATTAACATCTGTTGTTTCCTCGCTCTCCGTGCACTATATTCGTCAATCAAAATCATCACATTCTGTATAGTGTGACAGTGTGACAGTGTGTTAAATAGAAATGTTTACTTGACTATAGTGTGTCAAGTAGAAAGAGTAGATGGACAATTGTGTGCCATAGTGACCGAATGAGATTCACACAGTGTCTCGAATGCGTATGATGGATGCGTGCTGATATTTCTTCTGTCTTGAGTAAGTTCCCATGTACCCCCTCGTATAGCACCGTCGTCATGGCTTGTATCAACCTAGTACGTAGTCCGTATGGGTTCGGGTCAACGAGGACAATGTTTGCACGCCATTCAATCCTCCTGGACGCTAGAAGTGATCGTGATAGAAAGCCAGCATTGCCTCAGTAGTCTTCTCAGGTGCCTGACCAGAAATGAAACGGGCAACATCATCACCAAAGCCTTGCGTCTCCCAGTTTCCTTTGCCCATGCACTCTTGCCACGAGTCAATATCTCCCTTGGTGGACGGAAAGATTGCAGAGTACAAGACAAGAGCATTGCAGTTCATTTTCCTTTTATGCTTCTGCTCCTCTTCATACCCCATTGCTTCCTCGTCTGCGCTCCCATGGAAATTGTCACATATTGCACGAACATCATGTTCATGTCTCAACGATTCGGCTAAAACGGCTTCCGAATTATGCTTCTTCGCCCTTTCCACTGCGACTTGATTCTCCCCAATCCGACGTTAGCTCCTTCCACCTCTATAAAGCTCACAAATATTGCATTTGTCTGACAAGAGCAGACGACCGGATGGGTGGAACCTGTCAGAGACCCACTGCATGGATAATCCTCTGCGAAAAGATAAACGTTGAACTCAATCGATAGCCATGTTCATTTGAGATTATTGATTCGTGTCGAGTTCCCCCACATGAGAGTGCAAAACAAAAGCATTATGCATTTCAGTATCGCATTCCACCAGTCGTTCCATGCACCCAGCGACAATATCTTCTCTCGCCTCAACATATTTACTGCGTACGTTGCGTATGTGATTGAGACACCATTCTTGGAACAAGTGTGTATGTTAAAGCAAGTCGCTGCACAAAGAGTCGTATGTTGAGTGCACCTTCGCATCAAACGTCAGAGAAGTGATAACACATCGCTTCGCGAGTTCCGAGGATAGTTCCTTTGGCAACCATTACGGCCTCTACCCTCATATTTTGATGAGCTCTTTCCTTCAATACGGTGAGCTAGTGATCGACGGACCGTGTGCTGCTATCTCTCTTCTCGTTCTTTCTTCGATTTCTTTTCTCTTCACGACAGCGTCAGGTACAAGATCCAGGACAAGAAGAACTCCCACCAGACCAACAACGATTGATATTCGCTGGCAAGCAACTCGAGAACGACGAACTCTTTCCGATTACAAAATCCAAAAGAAGATCGGTGAGTTTGTATGGTTCCCTTCGTCGATTTCGGATGGCTTTCCCCGAAGCATCCTCCAACTGGGATCGTAGTGCAGACCTCTACCGCTTGTCAATCATCGGTAGAGGCTCCAGCATTGTCATCAGTTTCTGTCATGTCATACAACAGATCAATTACACTTTAGCACTCATGTTGTCTTGCCCTCTCCAATTCTATTGCTTGTGGAAAGGTTAGCGCTCCATTTACTCACTGCTTTTTAGAAAATGAATACCACCACTCGAAGACTTCGATCATCGACACAAAAGTCCTCGGGAGAGGCCGCCCGCTCCTCGCCCATTAGCGCGGAGGGGCGCACATCATCCGTATGCCTCCTTTCCAGTCCTGCCACATTTCGCGAATACGTTTTTCTGCCCAAACCTCCTTTCCGAACTACCCGTCATAATCAGGAATCAACAAGGCATTCAGACAAAGGCATGAACAAGTGTTACTCCGCTTCACGGGGCTATAAGAGGCTGCAATCAGATCTGAGTTCGTGATTCGTATATATAAGACTCGAATCGCTGTCGCCTGCGTGCTAATGTTGTCTTTGATCTGTACAACTCTCAGTGTGAATTCTGTGACTCCACTCCAAGAGGCCTGAACTGGCGACCATACCACCTTCATTTCATTAATTATATCATTCTTATCCTCAATCAACGAGTCTGTTTCGCAAGCTTGTAGTGTGCATTTGTTAATCAGTTTTCCAGAGTTGGTGGTCTCCAACAGGAGCAGAGATGAGGGAGAACGAGGCGAAAATGGCGGCGAGGTGGAGGGAAGAGGACCGGAAGGCAGCAGAGAGGGGAGAGGGGGGGGAGGGAGAGATTGAAACCGGTGGGAACGAGAAGAAGGGAGAGAAGACAGAGGAGAAGAAGGAGGAGAAGAAGGAGGAGAAGAAGAGAGAGAAGAAGAAGGAGAAGAAAGAAGAGAAGAAAGAAGAGATGGAGATTGTTCGGCCTGTAAGTGCACTTCTCTATCAGCCTGTCGAAATCGAGAGAAGCTCAGAGGGATATCTAGACCGAGCAACATTTTACGAGAGAGGACCTAGTATCTTTATTCCAAGATACTCTAGTTCCTGGGGTGGTGGCCGGGGTCAATGCGGGTATTGTGGAGACAGTTGGGGCGGCGGCGGGTGCGGCGACGGGGGTGGCGGCGGGAGCGGCGATCCGGGAAGAAAGAAGAGTGGAGAGGAGGGAAACGCAGAAGAACATATACTTAATCTTTTC
The DNA here is from genome assembly GCA_003988945.1 of Chaetoscypha palmicola. Lineage (NCBI taxonomy): Eukaryota > Fungi > Ascomycota > Leotiomycetes > Helotiales > Helotiaceae > Chaetoscypha > Chaetoscypha palmicola. The sequence continues at coordinate 4,120 of QYAH01000500.1, forward strand.
ACTTGTAAGTTATATTTCCTCTTTTCTTTATGTCGCTACGTTTCTGGAAACCTGGAGCAACACAACGTTGACATAGCCCTAACTCAATTATAGGCTGGGGGGCTGATCTTTTTGGCGTTTTTGGCTACCGTTGGGGTTATTATTATCATCAAAAGATTTTGAAAGCACGGGGTTGGGTCTGTCAACGGTTATAGCATGGAGTTTTTATTAGCCAGGAAAAAATCGTTCTGAAAGGGTATATCAATAGCAGCTAGTGTTAGGCACTAAGCAACGGGAGCAATACAATCGTGAAGTTCGGAGTATTCAGTATGTTCTTTATAGTATGTGACAGCTGTGTCCCGCGGTGTTTCCCATTCCTGGTGGCCTTAATTACCACGCGGTACTTAATTGTTTATGAAAACAACATAGCGCCACAGGTAACATGGCTTCAGTAGCGACCTAAACAACATAATTCAGTAATTTTTTAAACGCTAAATTATCTCATTGACCACACTTCAATTATAGGTAGACCCAGTATTTCTCATCACGCAGACTTCTTTTCCCATATTTCCTTCTACGCTACCACTTCTTCCAGAGATCTCTCTACTCAGGAAAAAAGCTATCGAATCTCGCCGCTCACACACTAAGTCCTGACAGAGCAGTTCCGTAGCCCAGTTTTATTGAGTATTCTTATTTGTGGATCAATTTAGTTGTCTCGTCAATATCATCTAATATAACCGAGGTGTTATTAGTAATTCGTCATCTGATTCAGAGGCTAATATTAGTACGCCACAACTACTGCCATACTGCAATTTCGGTCGGACGTATGCGATCGTAGGTGGGACAGAAACGCTTTTGCGACGCGACTAGGCTCGAGAAAGCTCGATAGAATTGTGTGTTTAATGCTCGATTTCTCTCTCTCGCCTTTGGGCACATACTTTCCCTGTCAGAAGTAGAGTCAGAACAGATATTGCTACTAGTTGCGAAAGTATATGATGGAGAGCTTACCTGGAACGGGGAGTGCCCGGATGGCTTCGCACGGTGTACGATCAGGCAGATGTGTTGAGATTGAAGTATTTGTTTATCATGTGTTATTCGTGGACCTTGATGAATAGCGCAGGAGTATTTCCCCTGTTCATATACTGTGACGTGGAGAGATCATACGGCGCAAGACATTTGGTTTTACACTACAATGGCGCCCAGAACGTAAAGAACAGAGCTGTATAAACTAGTGGCGCAATACTCCAAGCTCGCACATATTTGGGCCGTTGAATTGAGAGCCGGTCACAAAATCTCTGCTAACATTTGTGAGGAGTCGCCCTCACCCAAGAGCCCTGTGTGGACTCGGGTCAACTGTAAGATTATCGTCTTAGTCTACATATTGTTCGAACCTTCTGTGACCATTCGGTCTAAGTTTGGCCTGATGATTTCCCGAAACATGAGAACGACTCCACTCTTAGTAAGTAAAAGGTTGAAAATCGTGCTTGTATCACCAACCAAGTACAAATGATAGCGTAATAAGCAATATTTGAGGAAACTGTTGCCTGAAATCAAGCCATGGAGCATATGATATGCCGAGAAAGCCCGGATGGTTCGGGAAGAAAGACGCTGATAGGCAGCGCTATGAGTCTTCTATTTCATACCGTGTCGTATCGCAACCGTTTTCTATACCATGATCTTACATTTCCACACGAAGTGATTCTCTTCTTCATTAAAGAACTAGGACTCTCTTCCATTAGTTGGTGCGCCAGAGGTTTGAATGCCGCGACGCTTCAAGTATTCTAAGCAAAGTCTCGTTCACAAAGTCGTAGTATCATTTTACGACGGAGAAGAAAATTCAATAATAAAGGGTCACGCCCAGGCGATAACCAGGATAAAAACTACTTAATGAAACCGCCAGACTTGCGACCCCCTTCCGCATACCCCCCTCTCTCCCTCGACCGTGGTTCCAAAAGACCAAAAGCACCCCCCAAAAGATCAACAGCGCAGGGCTGTGACGATCCCGACAGCAAAAGCCAAAATCAGCAACTACGAGCATATAGTTAGCGGCAGGTCTGTATATCTTAGAACTTGAGAGAAATTCATAACCATATCGCCTTCAGAGAAAGGTTTTAAGTGCTGTTCATATGTAGGTTCGTAGTCAAGGATTCTTTTCACTACTTTAAAACTCCCATGCGAGAACTCCTAGTGTAAGAATATGAAAAAGCGAATCAAGCTCAATCATGATACCACTCTCGGAATAGCATTCTCGAAATCCCAAATTCTCAGTTTGCGGATAGGATATTTCAGACGACAATGGAGAGGGGAATGGAGTGGAGAAATAAAATCCGTAGAATTCTTCTCTGTGCTGAGTGAGGAAGATTTGAATCCACTTACAACTAAAAACCTTTTAATAGTATGGGGTAATTCCCACCAAACCCCCCAAAGTGCTTCTCCAAGGCTTGGTTGCACTAGTGTGTCTGCTAGCGGTATTGCTAGCGGGGTGGTTAAGACTCGCGATGGGGGGGTTGCTGTCGGCGTCGTTGATGTTGGCAGCGGCGGCCCCGGGAGACTTTCTGCTGTTGCGACTGCTGTTGCTTGGGATGGTGGGGTAGGTGGCCCGAAACGCACATCGGCCCACTCCCTCATCAATCTTGCCTTCTACACTTATTATTAATACAGTATAGAATATGTGAGTATAAATTCTCTTACTGTATTTCTCTGGAAGATCCGAAATTGTCTGTCCTACATTGAAACAAGTTTAGTTAAGAACTCCTGACTGCTGCTAAGCGAGAATCTCACGGCGGCAGCATCCTCCATCATGGGTCGATCGACCCGACTCTCTCGAAGTCGTTGCTCTTTCTATGAAACGTTCTATCAGTAAACTCTTTCGGAAATATAGTTGACAGGTAGGGACGAGATGAACTTACAGTGCGCCCTCTTCTGGGGATACCCCTGGGAGCTGGATTGGTATTCTACCCAAAGCATCAATGCTAGTACCCCACAGTTTAAGCTGGAGTTCTGACCTTGCTCAACAGAGGAGAATCCTCCCCTTCGTCCTTCGGAAGGGCAATTGGTAAATGTTGGCTCTATTGGCATTAGTCAGCGAGTACACATCAAATATGAAGCAATGTCAGTCATATATATATATCCGATGAATTGTATCGGGGGGCTGTCTCTGTAATCCCACTGGCAAAGGAAAGCCGTGAAGGAACTCTCTGAATGGCATTCGGACCGGCAGGCTATCAACAAGTGGTGCCAAAACCTGGCTAATAATGTCGGCCAGATACGAGTCTCCCAAGAGGAACGGAACTGTAACAGATATACAAATGTGATGTCTTCCGAAACTTGAAACCTGATGGTTGCTCTAGAGTATTTGACAAGGCGGTCGTCCAGATACACTGCAGGAGTGATCCGGCCCTGGGAATTCAGCGATCTGGTTGCGAAAATAACTTTTGCTGAACGTTCTCAGGACCACGAAAACTCAAGAAGCATACCATGCTTCCAAATTTTGAAACTCCCGTGGAAATTATGACTGGAATGAAGGTTTCGTGGGCCAGCGTAACCTGTCAACTATGATATTCGAACGGGGCCAGTCCAGCTGTATTTGGGAGTTGCATTATGGATTTGTACTTACTCTCAGAGGCATGATTGAATTTAGTCTATAAACAAATCAGTAAATATTCGAGACACACGCGAATCTTGATACGTACCACTTTCACGAAAACGGATTTTGAACAAATGGATATCTATTGGGGTTGAAGGAGGTATAAGCAGTTGTTTCCTACAGGGATTGCACTCACTGCTAAGTGAATTTCAAAAAATCGTACCTTTTGTGTAATGTTGTATCGAGGAGAGGAAGGGATCAAAGCTGCGAGAAAGGCCTACATACGGTGGGGGAGGGGGGTACCGGGTCTAGATTCTTAGCGCTGGTCGGTATGATGTAGAAATCCGATTTGGTACGAAGCGATCTGAATGACGCCATGTATAATTCAAGGGAGCCACACCCTCAGAATGAGTACTCAATCGCAATCTGCGAATATGGAGCAACTACAGGTGAGAGGAGAATCTCGTAGCATCTATGCGCGCATCGCCTAAACTGTAACACTACGAAAAATGGTTTTCTTTACAGACATTAACTCCACAACAAGCTTCTTGAGACGACCTTGTCATCTCGTTTCTACGCCGCTATGACAGATCGTACGTATGACTATTTAGATTCGTGATTACAATACCGCGGCCATTCTGATACTCGACTCCTAACCTTGTTCAATTGTGGACATTCGACAATAATTACGATTCTACAGAAAAGAATGCAGTTCATGATTGGCTTTCAGAAATACTTTCAGATTACAATACCACAGAAACAGAAATGGACTTAAATCTGGGTTGAAAATGGCCTGGATACGCGGGATACTTCCCCGAATAGGGCCGCCGCCTACGAACAGAACATAAAGGGTAGCCGAAACATTATGCATCTCTGCATGAAAACTGTTCCATCCGACCTTCTCCCCCAATAGCAGTCGAGCAGCCCCCGGTCTGTGGCATAGGTGATTTGAATCCCTGACGGCACCTTCCAACATATAGAGATGTCCAAACCGCAAGCTTATACGAGGTTCTCGGTGAAAGCGGTGATACAGATCACTCAGAATGGAGCAGATCGAGGATAGAGTAACTCTTTCCCAAGTGGTGGATGGAACCCACAAAATGGTGACAACGTTCCTTCCCTACACCATTAGTTTAAAACTGAAGCGAGACCCAAGTAAGACTTCTGCAACACAACTCAGGAAATTTACAAGGGAGCTTCCTTGCATCAAGAAAAGAAGTCCTGGAGACTATGACTCGGAATAATATCAAAGTAAGATCCACGTCTGTTTTTGTGGCGTCTGCGTCGATGAGAATGATATGCTCACATACTCAGGCAGAAGACAAGAGCGTCCTTACCACCGTCTGCCTCTCATGAGTCTACCGCAGTCCCTGTTCACCAGGATGTTACGAAAGCACACCAGCCGAAGCACGATCCAGACAAACACCGTCCCATGAAGAGCGACGAGAAGGAGACGGACGACGACAACAACGAGTACAGAGATACGGAGGACGAAAGATTGTTGGCATCTATTCCGATTCAGAGAAAAAATAGAGAAAGAGAAGAATCATTGGCGGCGAGAGCGACGAATAAGAAGAAGACGGAGGTGGAGGACCTGGGCTTGCTTTCGCGAAGTACCCTTTTCAATCGCAGTAATTTATTGTTTGGCAAGTGTCTGCGAGTCACTTGTAGGTAGCACAGTGCTTATCGAATTGCTATTTAGGAGCTTTCCATGGATTTTTTCTCTGTTTATGGTATTACTCGTAGTATTTTGTTTCTTTGATTGACGATGTGTAGTTTGTTGTCACTTCTGTTTGAGGTAGGACTAGTCTCAGAGAGCAGGATAATGAGTACGGGTAATTTGTACCTCTTCATTCATGTAGCCCATTGGTGGACTGTAAACATTTCCCCACAGCTCGTTCGTTATGGGAGGCAGAGTTGGGAAGCGATTCAGCCCATGGACAATTCAGGGGCTGGACTTGTACTCCACCCACAAGGAAGTAAAACCATACAGAGATATAGATGAGTAAGCCTAGCTATGATAGCACTTCGTTCAATCTCTTTCCGTTGCCATCGTTGCAATGTTACGGTTTAGAAGCGTTGTTAGAGCGAACAGTGGTTGCTGGAAAGGTTATTAACGAAATTTGGGAACATCTGGATATATCAGCACGGTGTTTGGAATAAAGTAAGAATTTTGATGTAAAACAATCTCACATGGAGCAATTTGAAGATGTACAAAAGAACGACTGATTATAATTGGATGCTGTGATGGGTGTTTAGTAATGTCACCAACTTCTTAGGTTCCCTCCTCGAGGTTCTAGCCGAAAGTCGGCTAGTTTGCCAGGGGTGCGACGGCGGGTATTGTCAGCAGTGCTACTCCTCACTGGGTTTCTCTTTTCTCCAGCGTCAAAGATACGAGAACTTCGCCGCCATCACACTTTCGTGCGTAGTTTCTCTCGAACAGGATTGAGCGTATGATTTGCTCACACTGCTTCAGACATATCGACGCATCCCACGAACCAATCGTCGAGCCTTCCGAAATGATGTATGTCCACACCTATCGATGGGAAAACATCAAGTTCTAATATTTAGCTTTAGTACCACCAGAAAACACAACCTCCGAAGTGGGTCGAAGAGAGGGGATGAAGGGGGGAGCAGCAGCACTGCGCTGCAGACACCAGCACCGAAGGCACGTTTTACTATGTTTCGATTATTATTCTCAAGCTCCCAAATTTCCCCTAAAGGATTTATGGGTAGGGTCGGACTTTAATTCAAGTCCCTGGGGGATTCCTCATCTCGCAGTCTAAAAACAAAGCTGTTCTATTAGGGAAATGTGGTCCGCCGATTCTCTATAGCATTTCTATAGAAAAGGCTCTAAACTGTTGTTTTCCTTCCTCGGCCCAGGGGTCCACACACATTGGCTCGTTAGAATTTCAAGTCGCATCGATGTCTTCTCGGAACGCAGTATCATTGTCTCGAAGAAGAACGTGTATTTGCCGACGCGTGTTGAAGCTCTCTAGTGAGATACAGAAGCTTACTTCTTCTAATCATTTCTGAGGATTCACGTGAAGGAGCTCCTCAAGTAGCTAATTATGTCAATACAGATGAGAAAAGCCAAGAAGGAGATCTCGCCTAAGATCACCCCCGAGCCAGAAGAAGAGATCGTGCGATCGGGTACCATTTCCCGAGACCTCTTCGGCACAAAGGTATGCTGAATAACATTACCTAAATGACAGTTACTAGTCACAAAATCTATTCCCACGGAGATTTCAACCAGATATCGCTTTGCACAAGATTTGCTAATCCAGGCCTGAATCATAGAGTACTTATGCCACAGAGATGATGGCCTATTCGGCCGAAGATGTAACATTGCGATCAGACCCTCGTTCCAATAAATATACTGACCTTACCTGAAGACAATGAGAATCATAGAGTTTGAAACGGAGCAAGTATGCTTCTCCTTAGTCGGCGATCCAAATTTGGCACTATTTAACGGTATTACAGAGAAACCGAATCAAAGTAAAGCATGAGATAGAGGTTAGTGTATAAAATATCAATTTCATAAGAATATTTGGCTAACCCGCGGCCCGTCAGGAACGCATAACTCGCACCCACCATGCTAATGAAGTGAGTATTCGATAGGTTCAGAATTGAAAAGCAACGTTAATCCGCCTAAAAGGACATTAGAGTCGAAAGGGCTCGGTCTGCCAATCTCATGGCCTCTGTAAGTTATCGTCTGTTGTACTTCTGGCTCATGGACTGAGGTTCCTGCTTTCCTTCTCCATTAAATCCCAGACGATTTTTCCTGAGTACATTTCTACTTGCTGACTAGTGGATACAGTATATAGTCTTGGGTTTGGTTGTGTGCTGTGTTTTGGCTGTGATATTTTCAGGTATCGTTAAGATCAAGGGAGCCCGCAGTTCTTAGGGTTTATTAATGGAGTTGCATTGCCTCTTCTAGACATTTCACAACACAGTCTCATTGTAGTTTGGGGCCCTGTTTCAAAAAATAGCCTACTGTTAGGTAAATTTAGCATCATTCAGGCTTACAACTTTTTCCAGACACTGTGGATGTTGAGAAGCTTTTTCTCGCTGATACCCCATCCGGGTACATCATCAACTTTCGTACTATTTTTACTCGGTCAGTTCAACCATTCATTTCTCAGAGTCATGCTAATGCTACAACTCTCATACAAATATGCCTCATCACATTTCATCAATAAGAGATACAGCTTATTAGTATGAGATAAGATAGTCTGAAGACTACGATTCGCAATGCACGACACCCCACAAGAATGCCGACTTAGGATGCAAACACAAGGCGTGAGATGTAGATCATACTTGAGAACTTCATCTGGTGACCGTATTGGTCTCACTCAAGCTGTGTAGTTGATGGCACAGGATTGGGGTTGTCTTTCTTGTCCTGCAGGTCCTTGACATCTGCCTGGAGGCGTGACGAAAGACGATGAATTAAGAGGGCACGGAGGGCGCCGGATGAAAGCGCAGAATCTTGATTGACGGACTAGATCACCCGAGATGAAGTCGAGAGGGAGGTTGACTGCCGGAATATGGCCCAGCATAAAGGGGAAAAGCACGTGGAAGGGTTTTCTGCTGGTTGAGAACTTCTTTTTGGCACAACGTTCGTAATGTAATGTACTCAGGGTTCATTTGGTTATGTGAAAGAGCTTCAGAGTCGTCCTCCATCTTCGAGTTCCCGAACCATTCCAAAAGAGAAACGCAGCAAGATCATGAGTGTTATACCAAAACTCATGGATTGAATCTAGTGGTAAATATATCTGCAGCATACCAAGCCCAGCGACTACCACTCCTTGGTCAGATCATAGCATACCCACCCAAAAATCTACCAAAGAATGCCCCAAGAAAAGCCACCGACAAAAACGAGAATATTAATGATAACGATCTGATGATGTTGTTAGCAAGTGACTCTTCTACAATGGTTGCGAGGACATCTCGCTGCGTTGTGAAGCTACCCAGGTTGGCAACGAATAGACTCACGAGTATTACGAGTTTCCGCAGCTACAGTAAGTCAGCGAGTGACTTGTTTCAGAGAAGCTTGTACTAACTCCACCCAGGATCTCTTCTCTCTTTCTTTTCTCCAAATCCCTCTTTCGTTTTTCTTTCAACCTCTCCGATCGCCTCAGCACAACCCCTACTCCCCTTGTTTCCAACTTCGCTTCCTCCCACATCGCGTGATTGGCGCGCATAATTTTACCCTATTCCGAAAAACAGCATTAGCTTAACCGTTCAAGCCCAGATCATGATCTGCGAGAATCAAAACTGACCTTCGATAGGCCAAAGTGGCTTCGTCTGTTGTTCTTATGCTACTCATTAGCCACATGCTAGGCTTCCGAAGTGCGGCACACTTACTGACTTTGCAGGCATGGTGGTGTAAGAGCTGCAACAGCTCTGATTCATGAGGAGATTGTATGATGGTAAGGAGCTTCGTTCACTTGTGTTGGCTTTCGAAGCTTTAATTAGGTTTCGTTCTTAGGATGACGGCGGAAGGTGCGTTCGAAATCGGACATATACCGAAATCATTCGAGTTCCTAAGATACCTCGTATGTAGCGTTCCTCCTGAGCTGTCTCTCATCAAGTCCTGTAGCCTCCAAAAACAAGACTGTTGAATCCGAATGTATGTTACGCGCAGTCTACGAATATCACGTTTCTCACAGAGACATAGACTGGGACATAGGAGAGTTGCTTCGGAACTACTCCCCCAACGCTAAATACCACCACTACTATTACATAGGCTGGGACATGAAGCCGCACAGATGTGCGAGTCCTCGCGGGCATTACGGTTTACTGCAAAAACCTGCCGTTAACATCAAAATCTCTAACAACCAAAACCTCTAATAAGAAAGCACATTCATGTCAAAGTAAAATCAAGACGCACAACGAAGACTGAAGGCCTAAGTGTGTCCAACACCCAGCCGTCTGCCACTACGTTTGAACCTCGACACTGAAAGTTACTTCATTTTCTATCCATATGCCACCTTGTGTTGAATTTGAGATTATTGAAATACATCTCGAACTATGTTGGTTTATATAGATTGAGTTGAATATGATAGGGGGTCATTTTGGCGATATTCTTGGGCGTGTCAGAAGACGGTCTTCCGCGGGATAAGTGGCCCACATGTCTGCATGCTCGATGTCGCCAGATCTCGCCATGAGATTTGAGGATTCAGCATCGCACGCGAGTATTAGTAAGACAACGGCAGCAATCGGTCTAAATTATTAGAAAGCGGGTAGCCTCGATGCATGGTTTTGACTCATTACAAGCGAAACTGTTATACACCACTTGATGAGTCCGCCAAGGTCTGATCCGTGTGCGAATGCATATGTAGTACTACTGGCGGAACTAATCATGTTCTCTTACGACAATGGAAATGGAATAAGTCCCTTAGTGAGCGACATGGCTAATGGAAATGGTAGAGTAGGGGCGCCTTTCCGCTTCCCTGCCGCCATGTCAAGCCCTCCACAGGCATAGCGGAGAACGACAGGTTTGAGAAACAGAACTGGATGTATAACTCCTAATTCGCGGTCAGAGCTAACACTTATAGACAGTGTATTAAATGATTAGATTTAATTTAATTAACGACCCTAAATCAAATCTAATTAACTAAATAATTATATTAATTAATTTAATTAATATAACTAATATACTAGCTAAGCTAATTAGAGAGGTAGAATTATACTTAGTAAGTATAATTTAGGGGTATTTCTCGCTTATTTCTATATAACTAACTTTCTCTCCTTCTACTACCTACCTTTTAGACCATTCTAGGGTATACTAGTAGTAGTTTTATATATAGTTCTTTAAAAGAGAGAGAATAAAAGATTAGAGCCTAGAGAAATTAAGGGAGAATTACTTATTTATCTACTCTAAAGTCTACTATAACTAATATACTATATATATATATATATCTATTTAGAGTATATTAATTAATAGATTAGATTAATTAAATCTAATTAAGGAAACCTATAAATCAAATCTAATCTAATCTAATTATAATTAATTTAATTAACGTGATTAATCTAATTAATATGTGAATACACTACTTATAGAAGAGGGTGACCGGCATTATGTTACTAAGCTGTTGATAGAGTGTTAGACTCGCTTTGGGATTAAAGCCAGACTGCCGGAAATGCTTATCAAGCGTTAAACACCATCCGAAGCGAGCGAGGAGCCCCTTTGCTATAAGCGGGCGTGTCTACATGAACATGTGTAGAGATCGTACGATGTGTTCCAGTTTTGAGGGCTTTGTATATAGTGAGCATGCTGATGGCATCGTCAAGAATTTAACTGCTTGCGAAAAGTTATAAAGCATCTTCAGCGTAGCAGAAGTTGAGATATATATATATGAGGTATATATATATGAGTTAGCATAATTCTTGTAGTATGGGTCAGACCCATCCAAAATTAAAATCCAGCCATCCTCGACGATTCACAAGTATTCTTTATCCGTTCGGGTGTCCACAATCGGGCCCATCCATACCTCCATGAATTCATGATCGAATCGCGAATGTCCTAGATTATTGCCTTGTACTAAACTCCTGCCCACGGTCTCACGGGGGGTAATCCCAGCTGCCCCTAACAATATGCTCTTCCAAATCAGCCTCGCCGCCATAGCGGACACGCTAAAGATTCTTTGCCCCGCACACAATAAACCTCAATCCATTAACACTGTATCTTCAAGGCCAGTACAGAAAAATTGGAAGATGTCGATGGTCAATAGCTTCTTTAGACTTATCTGTCAGGCAAGGCAACAAGTCGAGAAACAATCCCATCAATATTCGACTGTTACCCGCAATGGCCAGTCGACTCTGGCTAGGGCCTCGCACATATGCGGCTACGGTAGCATGTAACCCAATGGCGTGCACACTGGATTAGCGCCTGTTGTATTGTGCCGTCACACTCGCGGGCCTCTCGCACTGGAATTGTCGAGAATATGCGTCGCCAGCCGTTGTATAAGACGAATGATTCTATTGGACCTAGTATATTCACATATTAATCAGATTAATAACGTTAATCAAATTAATTGTAATTAGATTAGATTAGATTTGATTAATTAAATCGATTAATCAAATTAATTAATAATTAATTAATTAATATACTATAAATAAATATATAGTATATTAGTTATAGTAGACTTTAGAGTAGATAAAGGGGTAATTCTTACTTAATTTCTCTAGGTATTAATCTTTTATTATCTCTCTTTTAAAGAACTATATATAAAACTACTATAGCTGTTGGGAACATGAGGATATATCGTACGGAGTTGGCACAGGACTAATGTCAGCTGACTATGTCAGCTGACTATGCTGACTAACGTCATGTGACTAGACTCGGCTGGCCT
>QYAH01000501.1:0-26882 GCA_003988945.1 Chaetoscypha palmicola
GGGACGTCGTAAAGGTTAAACTAAAAGGCGTGTATACGATTAGTTAGATAATTATTTTATATATAATTTTTAGGACTATTAATAACCTTAAAAGTAGTTGATAAGATATCTCAATTATCCTATTACGTGGCTCGCTCCGTAAGCGATTTTCAGGGGCTATGTGCCCTATAGACACCCTAGTACCCCCCCTAGAAGCTAAGATGTAGGTCTACAGGGTGTTCTAACTAATCACAGGCCTTGTTACAGCGTACAAGCCTGTACTCGCACTACTTCTGACCGTGTCCTCTGTACGTTTACAAGTAATTTATTATATATCGTATAGTAARAGCGTCYTWTCTTAGTAAGACTCTAGTAATAGCGAAATTAGAAAGAGCGACAGCGAGGTAATAATCACTAGAGTAGTATTAACTTTCAAGGCTATATCGTTAATTCCGGATCGACTTTAGGGTGAGGAGCTAATTAGACCCTCTACTTGAGAATATACGAAGTAAGGCAACGAAGCCGTTGAAAACCCCTGTGACAAGGYACTCAAGTCGTTAATTGTCAGCGACAGCTCMRGCAAACCTAAAGCAGTGTTCCGAAGCCCTGCGCATATCAGTTGTTGAAGAAGTGTGGAGAAATTGATGGGACTTCGAGGCACACAAGGCTATTGACTGGATGGATAAATTTGTCTGTCCCAGCATAATCCTTGATGAGAGCATGGTGAAGTTGCGATCAGAAGAGCGAGGGATGCAACAGCAACAGATTTGTAGCAGAGCTCTCCTTGTTTAGAACAGCAAAGGGAAATAAAATTCATAGCGTCGGGTATATATGGAGAGCGCTCTCCTCGGACTCTTCATCAATTCGAGCAAGCAGATAATCTCGATAGCTTCAACTTGTGTAGCGATATACAGGATTGTTGTGTAAAAGCAAGTATGAAGCTAGACTTCCGGAGAGCATCCTCGCGACCCGTGAAAGTTGACATTGGGCAACTGCAACATTTGCTTTTGAGTTCTTGAGATCCAGCATGTCACGACGAATGAACGAGAGATAAACAAGGCGGCAAATCGAGGATCTCCTCACGGTATGTAAACTCGGGGATTTGCATACAGCAAAATGAAGATTGGAATGGGTAATAGAAGAGTCTTTCATACTTCTAGCAATCTAGACGCCTGAGTGATCGCCAGCATATGTTTGTCATTCGACTAGGAGAAGATCTGAAATACTTGGCGGGTGGAAAATTCCAGTAGAAGGGACAAAAGGAAGGATTATGAGAATGTTGCATAGGAGCTAGTTGGGACGGCCATGAGTTCTCGGCAGATCAAAACACAGGTCGAAACACGGCGGGCAATATCAGACCACCATTCCTGGTCTGACCCTCGTCTGAAAAGCACAAACGAAGCACCACGTGAGTTCCAGGACGAATATGAAACTGGCCTGACCTTCTGGAAGAAAAACATCAACTCAACTTTAAATAACCTTCCAATCACGAGTGCATACGCACCCTACTGGTATGAGCTTTGGATTTGAGCTGGAAACGACAACTCTACGAGTGTATTTATACAGGGATACTTTGTGCACGACAACATGRCATAAAGGTCATCTCAGACGCCCGCAATCCTCAAGGTATATTTCCCAAACCATGCCCAATCGAAAACCAGAACGCCTTTTCATGAAGGCTCGTTACAGCCTGCATCATAGAAGAACTTCTGCTGGTATAAGTATGATCTTGTTAGCCTCATTCATCTTCCCCATCGGCATCGAGGTCTCCCACAACAAGTGGCGCGTCTTCCATTACTTCGTCGACAGCTTCCTCGACAGTCAAAGGTTTGCCTAGAGGACCTTTCCCGATTAGCGGACCCTTCCCACTCAGGATTGGCTTCCCGAGGCCCTTTCCTCGACCCGAATCTCGATCACGCCTTTTCTTCATTGCCGGCGTCTCGTAAACAATTGTATCTTCTCCTTCTTCCTCGCCTGCTTCATCCTGACCAATCAGGTTGTTCTCATCCTCTTGTTCCTCGCCAAGAATAACTTCGGTGCCTAATTTACTTCTTTGTTTCGATACTTTCGGAGGCATGCCTGGACCACTATCAGCATTGCCAAAATCACCCTTTTTAGTTCCCTTAGGCCATCTACCGGGTCCACGTCCAGTCCCACCGCTCCTCCTCCTCCTCGCACTGCTTCGTGAGTTGGTGGATCGTCTCGACGAACTGGCACCTGATCGCGGGGCAGCCCGAGATGGTGTATGGTTAGACGACCGTGGTCGAGGCCGGGATCCTGATGCTCGAGGAGTAGAACGATTCCTAGAGCCAGGAAGCGGTGGAAATACTTCAAAACGAGTTGCTGCAATCGCAGCAGCCGCTTCGTAATACGTTAACTTTTTAGGAACGCCGTTGACCTTGATTAGTACTCCGGAATCATTCGCGGATCCTTCAGATGCCCCAACCTTGATGAGTTCGCCAGAGTCTGTCGTTAACTTTCCCATGGAATCTGTCACGGTAGTGGTGTCGCCATTGAAAGACTCGAAATCTCTCTTACTGCTACCAGGAACACTACTCAATTCAGTGCTATCATCATCCTCTTCACGTGGGGCAACAGCACCAAGTGGTGGTGCATGATCAAATGCAGAAGCATTACCTCTTCCCATGATGTAAGGCGTCCAAACGAGCTTCTTGGGATTTATCGACGCATATCCCTTTGCGTCGTGGTGCTGAATGACATCTTGATATAATTCCGTTTTCAACTGAAGAGCATACGTTCCTGTGACGGGATCGCGGACGAGTGCCCTCAGTTGCTCAAGTGCAGATACAATATCATCCGGAGTTAAGCCCATATCATCAGACATCGTTTTGATGCTCGGTATTTGATCTCCAGACTTATAATCTTTAAGATAATGACATAGCACAAGGCGCCAGTAGTTCCGGTAGGACACCAGTCCCATATCGGAAAGAGGCTTCTCTGGAGATCCTGTTTTCCTTTCAACTCGGGTCAAAAGGTAGGAGAAATCGATCAACAAATTTCCATAACCCTTTCGCTGGAATATTGGAAGTACTAGAATACAAGAAACATTGTTGAGACTTGTAGGTCGTTTTTCTTTTGAGAAGTAGCCGACGAAATGGTAACCCAGGTCGTCGTACTCGGTGAGAACGTAGAATAAGAATGGTTCCACGTCATAGTATAAAGTCTTGGAACCAAGGAATAGTTTGGCGAGCAGGCAAAGATTCTGGCAATATAGTGATTGTTTACGACCATCAACCTCGAACATTGATATGTTTCCATCTCGATAGATTTCGTCGCCTGGTGGATGTTTCCACGGACATTTTGTTTTGTGGCGCCAAGCAACAGTAGCAGATTCCATATATTTCAGGCAGAACTCGCATATGAAGAGAGCCTGGTTTCGACTGTACTCTTCTGGATATGGTGCCGCGTACCAGATATCAATCTGATATTGTCCGAATTCAATGAACTCAATCTGACTGGCTGGCCCAGAGACCTTTCGTGGTTTCTTGATCCCAGACATCGCAGCGGCTTCGGCAGCGGCCGTCGCTCTGGCTTTCCATTCTTCCTCGGCTTTCTGCCTAGCTTCATCGAATTGTCGTCGATGTTCTGGTTTGGGAAGTGTCATCGAGGTATCGGCTTCAGCTTCGCCGAGGATGCCGCCATACGGTTTTGATTTGAGCTCGTCCATCTCTCGCTCGTGTAGTGAATAAAAAGGTTGCGTGTAGGTAGAAGGGGCGAAAGAGGAGACGGCTGATGGTGTAGGTGCAGGACGACCACCTGGAGGATGTCGAATACGTTTTCTTACAGGCTTGGGAGCGCGTGCCTGAATATGTGCTAGATCAGGAGGATTAAGCCGGAACATTAATTTCAGCACACGTGGAGCTCGTTCCAGTATCACTACGTGAGAAATCGACGCCACCTTAGGCCTCAGCGATCTCGAGACCCTTGGAGTAGTAGGTGACTCAGCCTTGTCACCGTTGATTTTGGGATATTCACCGTCACGTGTTTCGTTGTCGACTTCGTCTGATGGCAGTTGCTTCGAATGGTTGCGCCTCCGCGGTATTACTGCAACTGGCTCTTCGCCATCAACCTCCGCCGAGGAAGGTTTTCTTTTGCGAAGTAAACGTGAACCATCCATCGGGTCATCAGGAGCTATTAGTTGATTGAATACGGAATGAGAGTCCGGTTTAATGGTACCTCTCTGAGATGGCAATAGGTCACCTGGCAATCGATCCCGTGATATCCTTCGCGCGGTTGCTTCCAGTGCTTCTTCCGTCTCAGGCTCGTCAGGTTCGGGTACTAGCTTGTTCGAAACACAATCAGGGCAGTACCATGTTTCGGCATCTATTCAGTTATTAAAACCCCTCCATTGGATGAAGATGAAGACACTCACCGTCTTCGGGTTGCAAGGCCTCGGCCCCTCGAGCGCACTGTCTATGAGCTAGAATTCCGTCAGTACTACCCAGAAATGAACACACTGGACGACAGACCATTGTCGCCACAGACAGCGCACGACAAGTACATTTCGAATTCCTCACTAGGGTCATTCTCTTCATCTTGTTGACAAAATCTGGAAGGATATTAGTGAGGCGTCCTTTTGTCTGCTCAGAAGGGCAGATATACATGCAGCGGTTTGGATTCGCCGGCTCTTCTTCTTCTTCGCCAGCTGATTTCCATTCCACTTCCACTTCAGCGTCTGAAGAGTCTTTCGATTCATCATCGTCGTCGGGACTTGCAACGCTATCATCATCGTCCTCTTCGGTTCCTGACATAGCCTCCTCATCATCTTCCATGAGCCCGGGCTGTATTTTGACGGCACCTACACCCTCTCCATCCTCGTCTTCTTCGTCATCATCATCTTCACTATCTTCCTCTTCATTATTCGGCGGCGACTCGGCCATCTCCTCATCCTCTCCATCCCCATCCCCGTCCCCATCTGACAATATGGCATGTTCTGTGCTTAGATCATCGTCGTCATCATCATCTTCTGTACGATCTGCATTCATGCCGTTCTGAAGCTGGTGGCTCGCAGCTACCGCATCCTCGTTTTCTGCCGTCAAATCTGCCATCATATCGTCCTCCTCAAATTCCGCATCCTCCTCGGATGTTGCCATGCTGTGCTGAAGTTCCTCCTCTAATAGTACCGCTGCCACCGACATAGCTTGGATTTTCTAGAACATTCGCCTGTTTATGTGTGTGTTGATCGAGAGAAGTCGCGCCCTAACGCCTGAATACCGAGTTGTGCGAGTGAGGAACGATGCGCCTCGTCGATTTAAAGGGCCAAGGTTCGGGTTTTTGAGAGGTGCGTGTCTTTGAGATTGAATCCCGACCTTATTAGCACCTATATCCAATGTCAGTATGTGGTTTTGGATGATGTAGTGTCTGAAAGATGGATGTTAGAGAAGACMAGGGGCTTCTTGTTGGGGAAGGACCATGATCAAACGCGCACCTGAAAGCCACAACTCCATTCAAACAATCATAAACAACGCAGTGRTGGGAGGATATTAGGTTCCGACGCGTGAATAAAGCTTGAATTGCTTCAATATCTTGTTGAGAAAATGTGCTGTCGCCGCTTTCCCTTTCGCCTTGCTGGAGCTGTCGTTCAAGACATGACTGCTTAGTCATCTTCGTCGCAGAGCCGGGCCAAATCGAACGTCAGGTCATCACCACACATCCAAGGGACCATCAATTGAGTCGCAACCACAACCCGCAAAGTATGCATACCCTAAGCGCAGTGATGGGCGCATCAATTGCTAAACATTGTCGCAGTATTGAACCACTACCGCCAACATGGGYGTCCCATTYGAGGCTTTGTTCCCGTATATGATCATGACCGCCGTGTGTAWTCCCCGCCCTTCGAAAGATTATGATAGGAAGGCTTTGTACTGAGATCTGTAGTTCTTTGGTGTTTCTGGAGCAGGACTCGCGAAGATTAGACATATGCAGAACGGAGGAAAGAGACCTCGTCGTTCGATTGACAACTGGGACAGAGTAATTATTGCCTTTATCCCCAACGGACATCTACCCTTGACCCTAGCTAATATCTTTGCAGCAAAGTATATACCTCCRGCCCCGGAACGAACCAAGSATCGACTTCACTAACACAGTGTAGTGATGGATCGTGATCGAAGATTGACAGGGAATTTGCGGGGACAGACAGATGATCCAGAGGCACCACCTGGATTTGAGCTCAACAACCCTTGGAGAGTATGGTCGATCTACAGGTTATGCATGGTCCTCGTCGCTGACTTACTCTTGGCAGCTCGAGAAGCGTCTCACTTGAATGTCGAGTTGGATCTGGGGATCTTTGGAGTTGTACATACATCAGTCTGGCGTGAATACAAGATCGGCTTTCGAATATCCCATATTATCCTCATATCAGCTCTACGTGACGTTACAAATCTCGATGAACCAGCCACGAACCCCGGCTACAATACGTTTTCGAAGGTCATTGAAGCGCGTGTATGGTGCGAAAGCCGACATGATCCATGCCAGATWTGTTCCAATGCAGTACTTCCAAAGACAGAAGATTGTCCACATTATAGCCAGTATACAACATTTATATTCAAAAATGGGTATCAGCGTGAGTGTTAGCATGAGTATCAGCATGAGTATCAACGTCAGATGTGATTCTGACAGCCTTCTCGGCATTGTCCCTTTACATTCTCTTTCGTACTGTTCCTCATTCTCTATCAACACATTGTACTCTTAAGCATGCTGACCTTTGGCCGGTGCGCAATAATGAAGAGATCGCAGTGATATAAAGTCACGATGGCTAAAAAATTGAGGCATTGCCATGTGCACTAGATTCGCCTGCCTGTCCTAAGGGAAATCGTGTCATCACCAAAAACAATAGGGAACGTCCAACCAGTCGGCCAATCGCGAATTGACGTGGTCGGAGCATCGATTCACAAGCCTCCTCGCGTCCATCCAGCCGCGCAAGTCTTCGCTTACATTCAGATTTTCGCCAGTCGCAAAAAAATCGTTTCTCAAAATCCAACGCTCGGCAAGCCAAAAACAGGATCGAGGGACAAAAAAAAATTGACCTCAATACTTAAAACGGCAAAAACATGTTCTTCCCATTTCTGGGCAATTACTCATGCCCCCAGGAGCAGGACTCACCCATCAGCCGGCGAATAGATGGTTGAGTCGTGTCTGGGGCCTCGCCCTACCGAAGTAGGTCTTCCCACCCCTGTACTAACAATTAAGTATTAAAGTACGGGCGAATGTCCAACAACCGAAATCGGAGTTGTTGATGGTGAGGATCGGGTCACCGACAGCCGGCGACGCGTTGGCTGACCACGTCTGGCGGGAGATTGGTGGATTTGATGGAGGGAATATTGTTGATTTAATATTTATATTGGCAAGCGAGAGACGGCTGGAGGGTGGGGCACTCTGCCTTGGTTTTGCCGAAGTGACGGGATGGGYGAWGGTGGTTGCTATGCCGCGGTCGCTTGTGCTGAGAGAGGTGGAAGAAGTGAATCCTAGGATCTTGTGGTTCCGCCACCAGCCACGCAACTAACATCTGGAGTTCTCTCTACATCCGATGTGTACTGTTACTCCAACGATCAAGAATCGTCGCTCGAGGATATACTGTTATGCAAGTCTGCTTGCATAGAAGCTCGCACTGACCGAATGTTTAGATCCTCCCCGACATAGCAATATCCCACAGAATGATACATCCTAGAGAGATCGTTACATGCAACATCTCACGGGCGCCATATCTTGCTCGTCCTACAGTATTTCGATCTTATTTAGGAAATTATCCCTACTAGATGTGTCGTATCTACGTATCCATATATGTATCAGTTTCTGCACGTGATCTACCAGCTCCTCATTCTCGCAGTATTCTCGAATTAAACGCGCAACGCAGACAMATTTCGTCCACTATAGTGATATAGTAGGCACTATTAGTTCTAATCCAAACCACGATTGGCCTTCGCGGCCAATGAAAGAGGTTCCCAGAACGAAGATCAGAATGACGAAGAAACTTCCCTAGCGATAGTCGTTTGTGATGGATCTCAGGTTGACATCGAGGCTCTCTTGCAGAACAATGGGATGGCTTGGGTGAAGTTTTTCGAGCTGCTACACCTTTTGACAAGTGGGCGTCAGGGTACATGAATGACTTTGAGAGCTGGCAAGCCGGAAGCAAGTTTATAGTGATCTGAACGGGGTTGAGTGGGAACGGCCTTTTACGGAGAAACATATAGATATATCCTTTGACGGACCCCGAGTCCGTAAATATTGTGGAAACCACAATCGCCATCTATTCCAGATGCACGCCATCAAAGTAGTCGGAGGACAGCGAGCACATTACCAAATTCTCCATACCAGATGCTGAATTTCCTCCTATTTTCCAGCATTCTCAAAGGAGATCAATCCCTAAGTATGTATTACTTGCACAAGAAGTAAGTACACCATTATATTTCCCATCCAATGTCAGATACCCCACGTACTCATTGACTCACTCACTTCCTTCCTTTCATACATTCCCTCCCTTCACAACCCTCCCATCTACCATCCAACTCTTACGACCTACACAATCCATCCCACTCATCACACCATAGCTGCCACATATTCAAACCCAAAACTACATATCTATTCATCCCCAAAATCCCCAGCGAAGAATGTCTTCCCTCAGAACCTCTACTTATCTACCAGCATACCCAAAGACATTCGATACATACATACATACTTAACTATCCATCTCCTCAGAAACCCACACAACCAAATCACCACAAGCGCCACATCCCCCAGAATCCACCTAACATCGAATCCCTGTCCCTCTCTTCCGCCACCACGCCACATCACTCCACACCAGCGCAATCCCATCCCGTCTCGCTTAGCTAGACCCGTCGATCTCCCTTCCTCCCTCCACCAAAACCACACAATGAGCTGCGGCGACTTAACTAGTGTTCTTGCTACAGTAGTCAAGAGCCAAAGAAAGTTTGAATCAACGTCAGTTCACCGTTAGATCCGACTACTCTTAAGATTGTCGAGAAAACAATCTCACACACAAACCGATAAGCATCTAGAGTTATAAAGTCCATGCATAATGAGATGCTCATTCATTTTAGGCTCTTAAGCAGGCGAGCGTGCTGGGAGTCTCTGCATGCGCCTGCGCCTATCTATTGAATGGAATGATGAACATGACATAACGTATTTTCGCGATGCGATTGAAGGTATCCAATCCAATCTTTTCTCCCGTTCCATTCCTTGCCTTCCCTCACTTTCCTCTACTTCACCGCCGACGCCTTCAAGTCAACCCTGGGTATGATTCCAAAATGCTTGCTCCAACCCTTCCATCAGAAGACAAAATATATAATCCCTGCCACCTCCCATGGTATAGTGTAATCCACATAACAGAAGAAGACTTTGGCCAAGCCTGAAGCTCGAAGTAGCACAAATGAAAGCCCAGCTGATATATGATATAAATCTTGAATGCCCGCCCAATTCCCAACACCTCAGACCTTGCTGCCTGTGCGATTCTGTGATATCCAAACCATCCTCGACCCTCAATCATCTTACATATACATACTCGAAAGCCCGCGCTATGCTTGTGCCTTGTGCCCATTGCCAATGCAAAACCAATACCCAATCGTTTCAAGTCAAGGAAAATTATGCAACGAAGAATATCGTATGTGTTGACGCGACCCAATAGCCATGAAGTTCGCTAGTAAATCAAATGCTTTTGAAGTGAATAATGCCCATCTTTGCCCAAAATATACCAATTACTAACATTTACAACTGGTGACTCCTTACAAAATTCAGGCGCCGGTATCTAATATGCGTGACCATGATCTATCCTGTCAATGTCCCCTGGCGCACTTATTGATATATCATGCGAGCTGCTACTGGACATCATGTTTTCTACAAGTGACGCCACCGTGACCTGCTGCAATTGCTGTAGGGGATAATCAAAATCTCTCCTACCCATTTGTTGTCCAGCGGGGCTGTACGTCGTGGGGCTGGTAGTCATTCTTCCATATTGCGGTGGCGCCATGGCGAGCTGACCTAACGCGGGAGCCATCTGTGATCTCGTTCCGTACGAATCATATCCGCGTTGAGTAGGAGAGTTGCTCATATGAGTACCCATGTGTGGCAGCGACTGTTGATATCGGACAGTATGCGCATGAGGAGCTTGCGGAAAATTTGCGGATTGCGGCGATCGTTGGCTCGTTGAATCGAAGGAAGGGGAGTGGCCTGTCTGCGTATTGATTCTCTGCCCGAAATATTGATCGCGAGAAGGAGTGATCCCACCAGGAGGAGGCGGAGCGGCAAAGGTAAAATTCCCAGTATTAGAGTACGTGCCCGTTGGCGAGGCAAAGGGATTAGGAAATGTGGGATCAAAATTTCTTGGAGGAAATTGATCCTGTGGACTAAGTTGGCTGTAAGTAGAGCTATGATCAGAACTCGTTCGAGGACGCTTGTTGGGTCCCTCATCGCCGCTATATGATCCAGGTATAGATATCGARGAYTGTTGAGATTGATGAGAGTAAGGTCTGGTAATCGATTGGCGGTGATCGTACGCGTGAGTGTGAGATTGTGTTTGAGTATGTAATGGAAGGTGTATCGATTCGCCGTGCTCGGGTTGACTTTGCCGTGCAGAGTCTTGTTTATCCGGCATCGAGCGCTCTTGTGTAAAGCTTTGGGTTCGAGGGGTAGGGCGCTGAGATGCGTTGGGGGGACGCGGATTGTATTGTCTCGGCTGGTAATCGTCAGAAGCTGGTCCACGCTTTTTGAGCAAGGTCCGAGGTTCCTTTCTTAGCCTTAATCTGACTCCCTGATCACTGAATGACCGCGTAAGAAAAGTAGACTCAGACATTCCTGGAAATGTCTTTTGCGGATGTACCATGAAAGGATCAGATTGAGTCGACTGAATGTGGAAACATTCTTTGTCGCGCATTTCGTATAGATTGAACTGAAGTCGAAAAGTTCCCTCGAGCTTGATTGACAAATCTCCAAAAACAAAAAAAGCACCATCATTATTGCTTGAATCTTTCAATCGATGAAGAGATGATACGAGAGTACCTGCCAATGCTGTTCCTAATGGTCCTGATGGCAGGCCACCTTCTGATACACCTACGAGACTACATGACATGAAGAAATATGGACCTAGGCGCAGTCTAGGTTAGCAAAGTCGCCTGATAGAAGTCATCGGTAATATCATACTCTGTAGGTAATTCTGTGCTGGATCGGATTGAGGTGAAATCGTCAGTTGAATAATTGGTGGTGGGTCGACAGGCTTGCGGTCTAAATTTTGCCAATTAGTTGCTTGCTTCCATAAAGTACTCTTGACGATGACCGACCTTTCTCTTTTCCAACAGCGACTTTTGCATGTAAGGGCTTTTGCCTGATGTGTAGTTCGCAATGCTCACTAAGTTTGACTTCAATTAGCACCCCCCCTGGCGAACACAGGAATACCGCAGAGTTGCACAAGGCTCTACGTACCTTCTCAAGCCTTGAATCCTAGCAGTTGCTGCGTCGGCAAACTGGTGAGTAGATTGAACGACACTCATATTGATGGTAGTGCTCAGCACTTGAAATCCTGGTAGACTAGAAGACCGAAAGAGCCCCCTTCCAATTGGAGAGGCCGGGATCCAGGCTGAATTATATATAAAAGTAAGAAATTAACAAGGTGATAATTTAATAGAGGAGGGTTGAAGCTCAGATGAAGTCGGCCAAGATTATGGTAGAGCTTCTTAGTTG
The DNA here is from genome assembly GCA_003988945.1 of Chaetoscypha palmicola. Taxonomy (NCBI): domain Eukaryota; kingdom Fungi; phylum Ascomycota; class Leotiomycetes; order Helotiales; family Helotiaceae; genus Chaetoscypha; species Chaetoscypha palmicola. The sequence continues at coordinate 11,689 of QYAH01000501.1, forward strand.
AGCTGCATGACCGCCAGAAATAGTCTGCCAGAAATAGTGTCCTCAAGGCAGGTTGGTTGGGTCTTAGATGTGCCCCAGGAGGTTTGAGCACTTGACCACAACCCGGTAGGACCAGGGCTTTGACTATTGGGCTTTTGATGGCGTCAACAGTCCCGCGGATTCGAAAATAGGGTAGGGGATCTGAACCAGCAGATGGGAGGCGCCGAGCAATGCGAGGTTTGATAGTTCGGATGATCGTTTTGGAGGCTCTTCTCGGATGTTGACCGAAAAGTATCTGCAGCGGCGTGCAAATGTCAGCGCGGATAGGTGGACCAATGCAGACCCAAGATGATAGCAGATGCCGAGATAACGAAGAAGCAGAAGGCAGGCAGGATGAACGGGACGGATGAAGGCTTCAAGGAGTGACTTTGACCTTGGAAGCAACGCAGAATAATTGTCGGAATGGTGAGTGGTGGCTGGAGGTCGGAGGTGTAGGTGTAGGTGTAGGTAGGTATTACTCGAGTCGTGCTGGATTAGGGCAAGAACCAGCCAGACGGACCAGGACTAGTACCTGAGGCAGAGGAGACAGAGCAGGTGGTGGTTTGGGTATGGGTACGGGTGGTCAAGATGGGCCGAGTCTGGTTTTATGTGATAGGACCAAAATTCAGTAGAGACCTGGAATGATGSGTGGAGCAGAAAAGGATGTCGTGCCCAGGTGGGTCGGAGAATTGATTGGCGAAAAAGCACGTGTGGGGTGAGTATGATACTAGGGCCAACCCAAGCTAGCTAGCTCGAGACTAATCGTCGATTGCCGTGACCAAATGGAGTGATGGTATGGTCCTGCGAGGGCTTCGGAGAGCAATCGAAGTTAGATTCAACGACCAAAGAGGAGTAGAGGATAGCCGTAGAGCTCGAGACCATGGGCCTAATTATGCAATCGGTGGTCGCATAGACAAGATGTCGACGAGACGAGGAGCGGCCAAACGTGGAGAAGCTGGTACGCAGAGGAGGGCCGGCGAATAGACGATGATCTGCTTCCAAGGTAAATTTGAGAGCCAGCTCTGCTCGTTGCGAGCCTAGCTAGAGCAGTGTAGAGGTGTGATTTGGTACACTACGAAGTGTGCGGTTATGATGCGGTACGGGACGACTGTATTACTTCGTACCACGCCGACCTCGAAGTGTGAGCGTGTGAGTGTGTGAGCGAGAGAGCGAGAGAGCGTGTCAGATATCCTGGCGTGCTGCAGAGGATAGGTTTCTCCGGTACCGCGAGATCCACGGTGCAGATGCGTCAAGAAGGAGAAGTCGATGTAGGAGGGAGAGCCAGGGCAGCAAGGAGATTCCAGGTACCTACGGAGTAGGTAGTACTTCGTACTTCGTAGGAGGGCGTGATGGCCGAGGGTCTGAGGTTGAAGGGTTGAAGGTCCAAGATCCAACTCCAAGATCCAAGGTACCCAGGTAGCAATGTCGTTGTTTTTGAGACGCAGCAGAAAAGATACGGAGGACTCCAGACGTAGCTAGCTACTTCAAAGTACCAAGCAGCAAGGTCCAGCGTCAAGGTCCAGCGTCAAGGGTCCCGGTAGATCCGTGTCTGCCACACTTCCAGCGTTTGCGGCAAACAGAAGTGGAAATTAATAAACGGTACTGGGGGCCAGAGCAGAGTTACTTCGCTTCTACTATAGCTCCGAGAGGATCCTCGCAAGCATGCTTCTATCAAACCCGATGCTGGTGGAAGTACGAAGTACGGAGTACTTCGAAGTAGGTTGTACCTCCGTAGTAGGCGCAGGGGAGTGGCAGCACCGACAATTGGAACTGGACTTGCAGAAAACGTCGAGGATCCGAACGCCAGGTCGTATGGAGATGCTGTAGTTGTAGTTGTAGTTGTAGTTGTAGAAGTATCTGGAGCTGGAGCTGGACCCAAGATCAGATACAGTATCGACAGAGGCAGGATCGGTGCATCCAGACGCAGGCAAAGACAATACTTCGAAGTAGAAGTAGAATGATACAGATACGATGTATGCAGGTAGCAGATGGAAGACGGATGAAGAAGTACGAAGTACTCAGCGTCCAGGTCGAGACAAGAGAGTAAAGTGGAGTCCAGCCTACTGTACTAGGTACCAGTTAGTCGAACACTCGCGCATACTTCTACGATGGCTAGGTACGGAGTACTTCGTAGCTAATACCGCAGAGCATTTGAGTCGAGGCTCGAGATTCGACACACATACTTCAAGCACATCTTCGAGGCGCGAAGCCCTCCTCCGAGGCATCCTCACATCCTCACATCCTCACATCCTCGCATCCTCGCATCCTCCTGATCTACGACTCCTGGGGATCTGAGGACTCGCGGACGACGGGGTCTATCATCCACCAGCTCGGCGATATACTCCGTGAGCTCCATGGCCTGTACCAATGACTGAGCTCCGTGGCCATAGACACTCCTCAACGATGCTCTCCGCGCCTGCTTGTGCCTGCCCACGCCTGCTCTGGGATGCAAGTTCGACGAACCAAACGGCAGAGACAGAAAGTGCCGGACTATGGAGGCGAGAATTTGATATGGCTCGACTGGGTTTGCCAACTGCAAATGCACTGCACAGAACAGGGACAAGCAGCCAGGCAGGGAATCGAAGACCACACATCCTACCATACTTCGAAGTACGTCCCCCATACGGAGTACATCGACCACACATACCACAACCTCGATATTATTCCGATCAAGGGCCGCACACAGACGCTGCCGAACTGCTACGGCTTCACTCCCGGCCAAGTCAGAGACTCAGAGAAGTGTACGGAATGCGGAACGGAGTAAGCTTCAACAGGGCTACCGCGTAGGGACCTCAGTTACAGTATACACAGGGCTATACAGGTGACTTTGATATCATATCATACCAAGCCCCTCATATAGGTACCGTGGACGCAAGTTGCCGCTTCCGCCTGCTATCGACGCTTCACGGCTCGCCAAACTGCTCCCACCACTCACCTCATCCCCCCCCCCTTGACTTCCGCTCGCCCTTACGATCATCATCGCTTCGCCCTCGAGAACCTTCCAGGAAATATCCCCTTGAGGACGGACCCAAGGTTGGTGCTCCTCCTGCCAGCGGCGGCGAACGGCGGTGACAGGCCAGCATGGACAGCATGGATACAACGGGGGGGATTGGATAGAACATGCGCTGGAGGTCCACTCGAGAGACACAATGGCGACAAGAACCCACCAGGGGGACAAGAATCATGTGTACCATGTCTGGTAAAGACGTTCAAGGGGAGGGATGCTTCAGCGGTGCAGCACGCCAGCAGCGGTGTTGAGCTGCATTGCCATAACCTCCGAATCTGGAGACGAGGCCAAGCTACTGCCGCTGCTGTWCCGCTTCCCTGGCAGGTTGGGCTGATGTTGGGATAGATTGGGATGGACTACGCTTGTTCGGGTCGAACGTTGTCTCGTCTCCCAGGTTCGATACGGTGATGTGGCTGCTGCTGGAAGTTCTCTCTTTCTTGGTACGAACGACTTGTCGCCTTGGACCTGGGGCACCGACGTCGACATCGGTAGCCCACAGACATTTCAACGGGAGCGTCTGAGCGCACATCATATCTCAACTGCAACAACATCGAGCTCCGACAAACTGGGGCGAGCTCAGGGGAGCTTCAAAGGTCCCGCGATCCTTATCCTGGCCCATGTTCCCCGTCCTCGACAAGCTTCTCGGCACGCTGACCGATTCCTGAGAAAGCGGTTCTGCACCAACGTGGTGAGCGCCTCTACTTAGAAGTAGATATCTGACGTGCGAGGCTGGATCGTGAGGGACAACGAGACGAGGGCAGCATACTCGCGTACAGCACAAGGAAAAGCGTCTGCCATGTTATCCTACTCGGACTCCAGCCTCCCGTGACGGGTATCAGAGGTGTCGTTGGGATGCAGATTCCAGATGCCAGATGAGCTTCCGAGGGCCCCCTCGACACGACCTTTCCCTGCGCTGCCATGTCATGCGGAGCGTTGCGTTGCACCCTGACAGCATCGACCGTGCGCATTTCGACTCAATGCGGCATTCCAAGGTTTACTCGTTCTGGCGATACTTCGAAGTACTTCGTACTTCTAGCTTCTTCGAGATGTGACACGCAGGTACGGAGCTACCTACTTTGGTGTAGATCTTCACGTCTGCAATGGCCGGCCTTTTTCGTTAGGCGCCCTTACAGCATAGTACAGTACAATACAACACAACACAATACAGAACAATACAGGTAGACATCATGTCTGCAAAGCTGTATTCTCGCGTCTGRCACTGGCAGTCGCCCCTCTCATAGCGTCTATCGGAGATTGCAACGCTTTTCTAACCGCGGTTACAGTTTGCTCGGAACGCGGCAGAGAGGCTGGAACGAGCGCTAAGGAATTCAAAAACGACGACAACATCACGCAAACGCTTTCAACAACGGCGCTGGCAGCGATTTATCGTGAGTATTGAGGTGCAGCTGGAGTGTCTGCTCGACTTCAACTACAGCCGCGCGTCTTCTATCAAGCACCCTACCTTCATGGCGGTTTGATGATCGCTGCGGATGTTCGTCTCTTCTCTGACTGTTTGAGATTCTACTTCGAAATACAACGCGTTTGGCCTCGGCAAGAATCTTCCCACGAACGCGCTGCTGACAGACCCCTGGCACGCGATCTTCATTCTCATATTCAAAGAAGGGCCAGTTCCTGACACGATCGGCGAGACCGGTATATCTACATCTCAACTTACAGAATCAGAATCCAGCACCTACTTCTTAAGACGAACCTGGCCGCTTAACGATATTTGGTGTTGCCGAAGAAATCGAGGCGGCGAAATCTGGTTGGCGGTTTGCCAGATCTGTCGTTCGTTGTACAAATGATATGCAGCACGTCCCTTTGCGACGCTGCGCGAAGCGGCGATRCGAACTCTCCGTAACAACGCCTTTATCGACAGCGAAAACGTGCTATACCCACGGATATTCGACGCTAGGGGAAGATCCCGGTCTGGACAGAGGACATACAGAAGCAAAAGGCGGGCTGGAGTAATATCATAATACTCCGTACTACGYATAAACGACTCGACAACAATTGGAAGTTCCTTGATCAGAGAGGGTAAACGCTGTCGAATACTGAGCAGATCACATACGTGATTCGGCTCTCGGGTCTGGCAATTGGCTTTAAAGGGGGATATCATATCCTTCCTGTAGATTTCGAGGACACATTTCGGATGGAGAGGTTCTACAGTAGTACCATGTTTGGCCGTAACGGCATTCCCTAGATTTGAGCGCTTCTACGGAGTCTACGTCCTGCGATGGGCACAGGAGCCCTCTGGAGAATATGTCCTAATCAGGCGGCAATCGTCTCTATGAGGTCATCTTCATACTTTTTAGGACTCCTTCACACCGCATTCGAAGCTGGCTCCGATTGAAGAAATTGAAAAGTCGAGCGCTCGGTCCACCTGCCCGTGCACCATGTCAAGCTTCCCTGCTCAGCGGCTTGGCTTGACATCTCCGGAKGATCGTCAAAGCACTTCCATCCATCCTCCCTATCTGCAAATCTGGATGTCCATCCATCCAGAGACTGTGGCCGTACGGAGTATTTGTGTTAAGACTGACTTTGAACTTTGCCCCGACCCGCAATGTACCAGCAGTTTCAATAGTCATTGTTGCGCATCTAATGGCAGCCTCACCAGAGGCTAGCGATGAAGAGAGTTCCCGCGTCTAGCTGCTGCTGATTGCAGTTCAGCTCTCTTCCCAATAGCCAATCTGGTAGATGGGGAAGAATGAGGAGCCTACACCTGGTCATCATCAGAGTGGTTCGAGTGATAAATCATCCTAAACTCGTCGCAGCTAAAGCTCGCGCTAATAAGGAGAGTGTGGTGTACAGAAGAAATTAGGAAATGTTTCATCATCACGATATCATAGTGGACAATTTCATGGCTAGCTAGACAGCCGCAACGGTTCTCAACGTCCTCGGGTAGCGAATGTCCCAAACCCTGCAGTTGCAGCATCCAATAATGTGGGCGACTTCAAGCTGGACGGGCGAAAGACGCAAGACATGTTTTCGCGACCATCCAGCGTCTCGCCTACAGAATAAAGTATTGTGCGAGCCTCATATTGTTGTCGCCAAACCCAAGAGGTCCATCGAATAACGACATTCTCCAAAATTGTTCGAGCACGACGGAATTGATGTCTAACTGCTGATGGCACCAGTGGTGGAAGGGCGATATTAATAATTTCCTTTGATATCATATCACGCATCGACTTATTGGCTAGGAGCAGACGCATAACAGTAACGATTATGAACGAGATAAGTAAAACGAGAGACCACGGCTTCCACTGCTGCTGCAGCTTCTGTAAGTTCCAATCTGCCACTGCGCTCTTTCAATCGCGCCTCGAAGTACAGTACAGTATGTCGTCTTGATGATTCCAGAAAACCAACTTTGGTATTTGCCAATCTGGCCAATCATGGAAACCAATGGCGAATCAACTTATTGCGCCATGCTGGCGCTTCTTAAATCTCCGTTCGATGTTCTGGAATGACACCACCCGGCCGGGGCTCCATTTCACGGAAAGAGGCAGTCATATATCTCCGCAACCGAGACAACCGAAGCCGGACTGGTCTGCATCATGTCTCAGTATTGATGGCGTCACATGAAGAATCCGTCGAGACTTGACCCATCTAACTTCGAAGTACCTCGAAGTAGTCTGTATAAGTCTGCGACTGGTATCACATGCGAACTTCATCTTTCGACGAACAGAGACGTCAGTCACAATACATAAAGGCAGGCGACAGGCACCGTCCCCAAAGACTGGCTAACAGACATGGATGAGCTCCGATCCGGACTGTCATGTTCCACAACCGCCCCCTCTCCGGCAGCCGGCTAAAGTCTCACAACCTTCGCTGGAACGTGCGAAAGTGCGTCTGGCTCGACACGCATGAGTTTTACTTCCCAGAACATGTTGGCGATAACCTCGCCTTGCTTGCTGTAAAGGGAGCGCGCGTTTTGGAATGAAAGAGTTCACAGCTTGCTAGCAAAGGGAAAGAAGGCTTCCAAGTGCATCCGTCTCGTTCCTACCAGCGATAACAGGCCACCACGGACAAATTCAATCTCAAGTTTGGTGTCATTGCAGTAGGTGTCGTTGCTCTTTCATCAATTGCTTCTTTATGTTGCCAATTCTTGCGGACGCTTGAAAGATGGAATCAACCCAGGTGTCACCTCTCTGTGTGTGTCCTAAAGATTTCTAGACGCACCATAAGACGCCTCACCGAGCAAGAATTGCTTACAGCAACAGCATCGTACTGTACGTACTGTATTCAGCCATATAAGTGCGCCAATATGAGACATGGGACCTATAAACTGCAAAGGCTGGTTGTTCAACGGATCTCGGTTCCTCTCTTTTCCCAATCTTGTTCCTGATCCTCAAGCCTATCCAAAGTGGAAGTTCCAAAGCTTCTATCGTCACAACATTTCTGATCCACGGATGGACACGGCAAGGCCCGTGATCAGTGAAATCCTCTACTAGGAAGATCAATTTACTCGCTTATGTTTGATGGTCCATCCAAGACAACCCAAACCAGTATGAAGGTATCAGAATCGCATGATATGGTGACCTCGAGCATTCAGCATCACATCGGTTTCTTGCCATCTGTGTTCCACAAAAGCTTACCCTACATTCGCCACCATCCATCGTTTGTCGACAAACGCGACGCGTTCGCGACAAGGCCAGGGCTTCTCGTTATGTGGCGTGCAGCGCTCTAGGGTCACATTTGGAGTCCTAATAAGGCAAAGGAACTGTTGCCTCCGCTATCTCGCAAAAGTCCTATGCTCGGTTCCCCTGAAAATCAACCAGATTTCGCGAGACGTCACCTGGCCGTTGAAGATTAGAAGAGAGCAGTCCTCTGTTCTTGCACCGCTTCGCACCCGTTGGGCGATTGAATGGCAAGGCTCGGGGTACAGATATCTCGCGTGTAGGGGTCGCTTCTCACTGGCTTTAATCTCCGAATGCGGCGAGGGTGCCTGTGCAGTATCCCTGCCCATGAACGATATTCGATATTCTTTTACCATTCAGTCAGACGATCTTATACCCCCATTTCGGCGCTGTGCATCATTTATACCCCTATAAGCATGAAGTTATGCATGTTCAGGACGGACTCCATATAAGTGATGGCCTATATCTCTTGATACAAACAACGAGATATATTGACATTAGAAGTCTCAGATATGGATTGGGCCGTCAAGTAAGCATGGAGCAGAATGTTATGCCGCAGTACGAAGGATACGAGATTACTCCAGCAGGTCATTCGCGCGCAAGCAATCGATTAATATCTTCGACCTTCTTTATTCGTGCTTTGCATTGGAACAAGTCTCGTCTCTGTCAGACTACTGCCAGGAAAATCAGGAAATTCTAAATGACTTCAGGTTATTGGCGCTTTGTACGGTCGACATCGAACACCGGGATCACTCGTTCTACATGTCATGTGGGTAAGATGCAAGTAGCCTGYCTCTTGCGGACACGTGCGGAGACGTCTATATTGCTTTGATTCGAAACGACATGTGACGTTCTTTTTCATGATATCGATTGTTGGTGATGAGTTTGTTATTCCAAATCGTCGATTGCGTTTTGCTGTATTTATCGTTCGCTCAAGTGAGCAGATGCGGGGAGTCCAACGGCTGACCCAGGCTGTCGCGACTTTTGAGTTGTTGCGAAGGATTCTCACCGGCTCTCTGTTTCCATGGTACGCCGTTACTCGGGGACGGGCGGTGCCCACTTGGAATGCATCACCCAATTGGTGACATTATTTCACTGCAACAGTTCCTAGTGGTCTGTACACCAATAGCCAGTCTTTGGGAAGAAAACCTTACATTTCAACCCTTTCTCGGCCCAGTGAGTCGGCGATCAGTAGAAGATCCTGCTTGAGAGACTATGATATGGTGAACAAGGCGTAAGAAAACATTACTAGCACTACTATTCATTTATGTTTCGCAAAATGTATGAGTACCTTGCTCATATCTTAAGAGTATCAATTGCGTTTGCCTTTGCGTATCGCCTAAGAATGCGGTAGCGATATTATGTTCCTGATGTTAAAATGAAAAGCTATAGCATAACAGTTCAACTTATGGTCTAAAGCCACCGAAACAAAACTAGAACAGCCACATCATTTCTCTAACTATATGATCTGCTTCTCTAAACAATGGCTTTTGCACTGCACCTGGTTGCGTCCTGCTTAGCACTCTACCACGTCAAATATGCATATTTCTCCGTGTCTGACACTTGTCCATCATCGTCTGATTCCCACTCCTGAAGGAACTGAATAGCTTTAGCCTGAAATTTGCTGTCCATAAACCCCTCATCGAACAATTGTGTCCGTGGTATCTAATTGGAAAATCCTGCCAAAACTTCCGTGAGTTCGTGGTCGTGGGGCCGTTACCAAACAATTAAAAACCCAGGACAAGTGCGCGCAGAAAAGATGCAAGAAACGAAACCAGGCGGGCAGGCAACAGACGATAAGAAAAAACGTCTGTACTTGCTTGCCTAGCCATGTCCCACTTTCTGTTTTGCTCTGCTGGCATTCGTTTTCTCCCCAGATGGTGACTTTGCCAACAATATGTGCCTTTTTGGATATTGTTTCGAAGAATAATACACGCCTGAACTGGAACCGATGGGGGAAAACCGGTGTTCTACCCCTCGGAATCTTTTGTCCTTGTTTTCTAGCTTTTCAGCGCCTAGTGGGTGCTAAAGCAACGGCACAGCGATCGATCTTCCGAACTCAGAAACAGCTCGATCGATGTCGGCGGATTCGGAGTTCACGACATCGCATGATGGTCGAACGAACGAAACAAACACACAGTACTAACACGCTTCATTGATAAGTAAAGCAAACAGGTGCAAGGACAAGATCTGGAAACGAGATATGAAGCAAGCAAAACACCCCTCCGTCCTCCGTTGAATCCCAAGTGGCTTCTTAGTCTCGAATCAGATCAGGATTCAATGCTAACGATTTCCACAAACAGAATCGATCGTCTCGACTCTCCCTRGAGCCCTCCAGAACCCAGYCTTACTTCTCGAMACCCCCTCCTCACCGCGAAGAAATCAAACGKCGAGAATCTTAACGCAAACGATGACGAATTCCGATGATCATATAACGTCGACATGCTGAATATCGCTGTGACATACTTGCCACAACTCACGAAGGAAACTACCAGCGAGAACTCGAACCAAGAAAATTTTCTGGTGGGAAACTCGCCGAATCGAGATCATAGCTGGATCGTTGATGCATAAATGACGAATGGAGATGATCTAGGTACCACAGACTTCTGAACATGCTACAACCCACGAAGGAAACCACTAACGAAAATACGAATCGCAACGTCTGCTTGGGAAACTCTCCAAATCGAGAAGAAATCCGAATCGCTCATGCGTGGATGGTGTAATTCGTAAGATGACGAATGTCGATGATCATAGTACCACATACTGTCCATCGCTGTCACATTTACTCCGTGTTCACGAGCGAATCCACGAATGGAATGGATCTCTTGTTGGGAGGGAGGCGATGAGGAACGAACGAACGATTCAAGAAAGCATAAAGTGGAGGGCATGGCATGATGTTTATATATCCCATTCGCGACGAGGGGGTTTGGGGTTTGGAGCGCTGGGGTGAAACGTTATGCGAAATGGGGTTTATGCGTTTGAAGTTGCCCTTTCCCTTTTCCCAGAACGGCCTCGAAGATAATCATACAGGATGGGTATAGAACCGTGGACGTGCGCAAAGGTTTGTAAGAGAGAAGGGAGTTGGGGATGTGAAGGTGGGATCTACGTTCGAAACGTTCATGGGGATCGTCCTCTAAGTTTGGAGTCAGATTTTGGGAGCAGGCAGGGGGGTTTGGGTAGGTTTATGCTAATGCGATGTGTGGATTCTAGGGGTTAGTGTTTGATGGGGATTTTGTGGGCGAGGAAGATTGAGAGAGGTGGTGATTAACGAGGAGGGGTGAAGAGAAGCTAAGTTGGGTTCTCTTTGCGGAATGGTTGTGAGGTAAGCGGTATAAGGGTATTAGGATTGGAATACTTGGATGGGATTTACTTGATCGACAAGAAGGGATGGGTGTCCATCGTTTGGCTTTGGAGGAGACACGAGGTAGGCGAGGAGAAGGCGTGTCGTCTACGCACGCGGATTGATCGCTCATCGCTCGTACGATAATGCGAAACGTACCTACCTGTGCGAGGTAAGGGATTTGCGTATGGGGATCTGTAGGTTGGTTATGCTGCGCTTGGGCCAGAGATTTAGAGATTGTGAGGGAGGGGGATGTGCGGGTGTTTTGGGGATGTAGAGGAGCGGTAGCATCTCGGTGTTGAGATCTGGGATGCTATACCGTCTCCAGACATCGCAGAATATGGTGCTGGACGGTAGGGGAAAGATACCATGGTAAGGTGAGGTAAGCTTCTTGATATGCTGCTGGATTGAGAGGCGTGTGGGTTGTATAGTGTTGAATGGTTGTTTGTTAGGGCGTGAGGTAAGCTTCTTGATATGCTGCTAGATTTAGAGGCGTGTGGGTTGTGTAGTGTTGAATGGTTGTTTGTTAGGGTGTGAGATTCGGCGTGGAAGGGTGATGAGGGTATGTAGGTATTCAAAGCGTTCGTCATGTATTTGTATTTTATCTATTCATAATATTATACTTACATCAGAACTCAATTCTATATTCTCCATGAAACAAGCAAACTCCCTCCTACTATCGAAGAGCGACTCGCTTCTACACCTCCTTGTTCCAATCTCGATATTTCGTTCCGTCCCGGTTTCTTAGTTTGGTTTGTTATCTCTGCGTGCTAGCGATCTTGGAAAGAGAAATCCGGGTTGGGAAATAGATTGCGCGGGTTAGTGTTGGATCTGGGTATGTATAGGATGGGGTATTGGAGCATGAGAACTTTGGGTGTCATTCACGTCTAGGGAGAGAGATGGTTGGAAGTAGTATGTATAGTTGATTTTGGGCTTTCGATTTCGTGTCTTTGCGTTGGTGGTTGTGGTTGTCTCACCGTCCGGGTTGACAATGAATGCATGGGTTTTGCGCTTGGAATCTTGATCTGATCTGACTGGAGAGTTGTTAGATGGTGAGGGTGGGTTGGTGATGTTTTAAGTAAGTAGCTAGTAGCTAGATAGATATTCGCACTTCTCACGCGCTTGCGCTTGAGATTTGATGATGTTGGAATATGAGCGAGACTATAGGAACCGTGTCTTAACCTTACTATTGCCTCTTGTTTATATAACTATAACAGTTTCGCGTATGCCAGCCAGCGTTTTGGGCTGGTCGTTTTTTCTTGGATGGCTGGTTTTCATGGGCTTGGTATGTGGGATGATGTTGGATGATTTGTGTTGATTGATGTACTACATGATGATTCCTGGGAGTCGATGCGTGAGGAACTACATATTCCCTAACCTACCTGTCGTGGAAAAGGTCTGTACACCTAGCAAGTTCGAAAGTCAACGGCTATAATTCATACACCATGTTTACTATTGTCTAGATATGAATGGCAAGTGACGATGTTGATATGCATTGAACATCCAGAACCATGAACGATGATCGCTCGGGTGTTTGGCGAGATGGTGTTTGCGATCTGCGCACTGAATCGCATGACAGCGAGGGAATGCTGGGGGATAGATACGTATCGTATTCCATGCTAAGTCCATCGTACGTTTAGAGACTGAGCATGTGTTGTCTAGGCTGTAGTTCGTTCGCGAGCGTGTTGGATTGTGAGGCTGGAGATGGTACCGAGGTACTGGGATGTGCTGTAGGTATCGTTAGGCTGTGTGAGTGCGCGATGCTAGCTGCGATACTTAGTATATGTTGAGCGAGCTGGATGTGATGAGGATGAGGTTCTTGCATTTCTCCTTGTTGGTGTGCGGTGGGGTTAGGTGGATATGCTATGTGTAAGCCATCAGTAGGAATAACTCGAAACAGTATAAATACCATGCGGCTATTAAAGAACCCCTAGTGTTTATTAACCTACCTAGTCTCATAGGCTAGAGTCCTAGAGTACCCTACTTAATAAGCTATCAAACTCGTAACATAGCCTTACACGAGCCCCGATGATATCTCGGGACAGGTGGGTTTTTGGAATTCCTACTCATGGCTGTATACAAAACGGAGATCAAGCGTTTAGCTTAGGAGGCTTGTCTAGGATAGAAGCTAGGGACACTGAGGTAGTGTTTATGACAGGTAGGGGAAGAGACACAGATGGATCTGAGCGAGATTGTTTCCAAGCGAGGAAAGTGCTGGGACATTTTAGGGTATTCGATTTGAGGACTAGACAAGGTGATTTGGTAGGGAGAGATTACTAGTCAAGTCTAAATCAGGTGGATAAGTGTGGACTCTGTTAGGTGCAGGGTCTCTTGGATTTTGATTTTTGGGTGGTGTGTTCGCGAGGTGTCTCGATGTTGATCGAGAGGTTGATGGCTTGGGATACATACAGTAGGACAGATTAGATACAATCGTGTGATCTCACACTTTGGGATTACATGGGTATTGGAATATGAGATCTATGTTTAGATACCTTTCCGGGTAAGAAAATAGGACGTTGTTGAAAGAGAGAAAGCTTGTTTCTAAGCATGAAACATAAAACACGCCTATCCCTACATCCAACAACCCCCCTCCCCCTCCTCCTCTCCTTATCTATAAATCCCAGCAACACCTCACCTCCCGCACCAAATTCGATTCCAAGTCCACGCGTCCCTTCCCTCCTCCCCACCCCCACGTTCATAACGATTCCCGCTCCCCGTTTCGCTCCCCGTTTCGCTCCCCGTTTCGCTCCCCGTTTGATCGCGCGTCGATCATGTAAACGAAACACTTCTAATTTTAGGACGCGCAGAAGTTTTTCTTTCTATGGTAGAGGATTTATCGCATTTATGCTTTGGTGGAGCAGCCAATCCAGCGCCCTTGAATGTATCACTTGGTGTTGGGTGGGTGGGTGGGATGGTGATGATGCTGGGGATCAGCTAGGAAACATGACGCTTGAAGTTGGCAAGATTATGCTTAACGGTAGTGCAAATAGAGTTCCTTGAGTAGATCTCAGAGGCTAGGAAGTCACTAGATGGAGTTGCCAGTTCTCTGGGGCCCGGGATGATGTGTGATCTAACGAACGGTTCGTGAGGTGGGACGACCATTGCTTGGTAGCTAGCTATATAATATCCACAGCCATCCAAACACCCGCTATCAAATCCGCGTCCTCTTCAGACTCCGAGACCCGATGGTGATCTCGTTTTCTAGCCGGTGCTCATGCGAGAAACATTTCCGGCCACGATTCTGGTATATACTATACAAGCACAAGACAACATATCCAACCCCTTAATATCTGTCTATCTGTCTATCTATCTATCCCGCGTAACCAGCATACACAAACACTAGTTTACAGAACCCATTTATTTTCTCAAAATTCCACAGCTCAAACCGAGAACCCGCTACTAATCATCCTACTAATCTTCCTACGACATCATACCAGGATTTCTCATTCACCGCATATACCGCTTCGAACCATGCAACAAACCAACTAGAGTAGTCCGACGGGATAATTCAAGATAGATACCCTGTGTGCTTCAACTCCGTCTCCTTATAATACTACTTGTCCTTTCGTCCTTTCGCAGGAATAACGATGCGTATACTAGGTCTCATGCATGTACTGTATATGTACTTTATCACAGGGGTGATCGTGTAGAAAGCTCGGTAGAGATGTCAGAATAGGTTAACTGCATCCTCGGAAGCAGTACTCGGAAGCACTAACACTAACATCAGACTATCAAAGTAGTAGACCAGTATCCGATCGATTGATTTTTCATCAGACTATATTCACGCGTATAACACTACATACACGTGACCTACAAACCTATATCAATATTACATCCTACGTACCTACCTACCTAGCTAGCTAGACATCCCTCAAACCACATAAACCTACATACTAGAACCACTACACAGGCGCGGTGATATACCTTCATCTCCACCTCTTAGAACAAATCACCCTCTCATCCTAATCAGAAACGCACGTCTGGATACTACATACTATACCCATAATATGGTTGCTTAAGTCTGTGCACCGATCAACGCGCATCATTATTACTAAATCATATCATATCATCATCATGAACCTTTCCCTATGCTCCCACCTATCGAAACACACAATCTTCAGATTTCGCTCTGGAATCATACACCCATATCATATCATATCATACCAAAACCCATCTTCAACACCCCCCCCCC